>JAGFPH010000457.1:270090-306077 GCA_018207615.1 Philaenus spumarius
TGAAGAGAAAGTTTTAAACGGTGTTGAGAATAAACAAATGGAAAACAAATCTGATAGCGAACAACAACGTGTACATACAATGACACAGACTTCAGACAATGATAGCGAAGACAGCAGCTCCGATTCTTCGAGTTCCAGTGACGAATCGGACAGTGATAGTAGCTCTAGTTCAGTCGTATCAACCCAACAAGACTGAAAGTTACCTGGATTTGATTGCCTTACCTTAGAATAATTTTAGTCTTAAATAAATGTAAGTAATGGTTGTGCGTGTGGACTGTACCTGTGTGTATTTGTTTATCGATTGAATATAGAAAATTTATCTGTGGTACGAAAAGTGGAAATAATATTGACACTGTTCCTAACTCGTTTCTTAAATTAGTACGTGAGTCATATTGAGTGGAGTAATTAATTAAGACCAAAGTGTATATTTAAGATTTGCCATATTATTTAAGTTAAAACATTATGCTTTTAGTCATTAGATTGTTAATCTTTAGGTATGTAAATTGTAAAAGGGAAAAAAACATGCACAAGATTTCTTACCTAACAAAGCACCCAGAGTGATTTTTTTTTTAATAGATGTGTTTTCTAAAATACTTTATACTTCTGGTGGTTTGAATTGAAATTGCGAAGTGTTTAGTAAACAACAGTTTTCAGTTGTTATAAAATTATACAAATTAAACCAGTTGGTCTCTCGCGGTATGTTTTCAATTTAATTACTAAAATATTTGACTGATTAGTTTGAACTGGTTAATTTAACTATAATTTTTTAAAAAGAAGAAATTTTAAGAAAACAAATTTTAAGTGAAGAACAAAGTGAATTACTTTGTAACATAATTCCTGTACTGAATTTTTATTGGAATGGTAAATACAAAATGAATTAAAATTGTACATTCCACTGGACAAAATATTATATTTATTTATGTTTTTACTATTTGTAAAATTTACAAAACTTATTTTTTAGGTTAAATTACAAATTGAATAATAATGAAATTATATTTGTCTGCCTTATTGACTTTTTTTGGGGTTTATTTATTTAAAGATAATGCTAGTTCTATCTATAAACTATATAGTTGCATAAAATATATAAATTATTACAAATGAAAACACAACTATTTCTAAGTACTTGAAGGTTATGATGTGTTGAAGTACATTATTATGGCTTGTTTTCTCAAGATATACAAATTGTAATACCAAAAATATTAATGTTTTACATTACAACATAAGAAGGTTAAGTTGTAGTTTGTTTATTGGTTTAATTCTGAGTTTGTGTTATATGCAGACTCTTTTTTTAAATATGTTATTTAATGGTAGGTCATTTAATTATTGAAATTATATTTGTGGAAGAGGAAAGAAAACTGGCACATTTCAAATTTATAGCCCCAATATCATGACTGTACATTGTATTTAATTTTACTAGACACTAACTTTTAAAAATCTATACCGAAACGTTTACATAATTTCAGAAAAAAGAACAGTGTTCTTTTCTTCCAGTTGTAAATTTCAAGTGAATTGAGAAAGTCTCAAATTAATTGAATTCTTACAATTACAATAAACATTAGCGGTTAAGGGAGCAAAGTTGTAATAATTTTACAAGCAGTTTTATATTATAAACTTAACAGAAGAATTTCACATTTAATTTTTGAAAACTAAACAATTTAGGAATCAAAATAAAAAATGTTCACCCTGAAGATCAATTTAAACAAGATCTGTCAATACATTATTTACATATTTTAGAAAGAATCTGTATTGGTGTCTAGAATCTTTTGTATCTTCTTTCATTTCGTTCTAAAACTTCGAGTCAGCAGTGTTCAATGTACTATGTCAACCTAACGTCTAACAGAAGACTGCAAAAACCTTGTATATAGACTCCATTGAGTTTTCTTCCAATTTGTTTACGATTCATATAAGAAAGACAATAAGACCAAATAAATTATAAATTACTTCAAATGTATTTATGGTTATTAACTTATTCCAATTATAGATTCACTAAATGCCTATTTCATGTACATACACGTAAAAATGTATATTTGTACTTTTCCTTAACCAGAGCATCGTAATATGAATTAAACAAATTATGTAAAAAAAATATGGAGAATAAAACATTTCAAATTCAAAACTGTTATTTTATTTGTAAAGTCTATAATATATAGATTTCTAATGCATAGATTAATTCTTGCTTTAAAATTTCCTATTATGGATGAGAATAAAATGTTTGTAGCACTTGAAGGTAATTTTCGTTGATGAGGCACTAGAGGTGTGTGGGAACTGTTCTTTAAACCTGTTCTTAAAGTACAGATAAATATCACCAACAAAATTTGGAATGCTCAGCAAATATAAGGGTTTGTCTTAGTGTCTTTAAAAATACTAAAGGAACTAATAAAATTGTCAAACTATTTAAACACTAAACAGCTTTATTTCATAATACAAAATCACAATATACAGTACTGTATAACCACATACGTTGGCAGTTGGCACACTCACGTTAGAGCGGGTAAACAAGGACTGGGAACAGAACAGTAGCAGACCATTGCATAATGCAAACTGGGAGTGTAAAGAAAGAATAAATGCCGGGAACAGCCGGGCTATGCTAAATCACAGAACAGTGCATTTTCATTGGCCTACAAAGAATAGTTTGTCATCTTATTGGTTAGTTTAGTAATGACGTAATTCAGAGATTAGCTGAGGGAACAGATTACTTCTCATTGGTCGATTGCGGTTGTGATGCAGAGAACAGACATATTCAGAGAACTGTTCTCAGAAAGAATAGATTAGTCTAGGGAACTGTTCTCGAAAACCTGTTTTGTTCTTTCAGCCGCATGAACATGGTGCAAATTTTTAGCAGTATATTGTTCATGTATCATATTGACTGGTTGGCTCACCAGTCATAAAGGTGTAATGAGAGCAGACAAATTCACAAGTTGAAACTTAACCAGTAGACCAGGAGATGATTATAGGTATTTGAAGAAGTTATGAAAAAGAAAGGGAAAGAGAAAATCTTCATTTAGCCAGACCTGATGGCCTGGACAGACATCTTGGCAGAGCACTGTTGGGTATTGATAGGTCAGAAATGAAGCTGATGGTCTGTCAAATAACATTACAATTATCTGAAGACAAACAACCATCTGATGAGATTTTAGCGAACAATCCATTATGTCAAACTTGTGGGGAGACTGAGGAAAATGTTTTTCCATGCCATAATAATGTGAATGTGATGCCTTGGCATCACTTTCCCTGTCACCAAGTAGGTACGAGAAGTTTATAGAGCACAGAGGAACTTATGGGTAGGTGCAGTGTTTCATGGCAACAAATACCCTCCGAAATAACAATGGGGCTTGCCTACCTTTGCAGTGCGCACCGACGGGGGTGGACAAACGGGACCTGTCCCCCCCTAGAAGGTCTTTTTAGTAACGTGGATTGTATTTTAAACTAATCGATCGTTGAATACGTAGTCGATATTCATTTAAAAATTACATTATTTATGCTTAATTTCGTGATGTGATCACGAAAAAATAATCGTTCAATAGGATTCTTACTCTATGCAGTCATGATTTTCTTACAGTGATGTTTGAGTCTCGGCGGACTGGTTCATGAGTTGACGGTATGCGAGCGCTGATTAGCGCCGCGTTGATAATGCTGAAAACCGGGCGTTAAATTCCCAAGTTATACGGGATGTTGAAAGCGCGATGTTGGTAACATGGGTCCCGTGTTATTCACAGCGTTTTTGAAGCTTTGTCAATGTTGCGTCCTTCACTTCCAAAATGGAAACCATTCAGTCATTCTGTCTAGGTGTTTTACAAATAATAGTAACATATGAGGAATTGTGTATCAGGAGGGCTAGACGGTAGGGTACACACCCACTGCTTTCAAATAGGGTATTAAGCTTCAGCTATACTTACACGAGCTGAGCTTAGTCGAGCCGACCCGGTTCGTCGCGGAAATCCGTAGCAGAGGATAAATCTAACACACCCGCACCGTTCCAACATGTGTCGGAAGGACTTGCGCCCGCATTCCACTTCACCACAACTACCATGAATTGCAAAATTATCATGGACGAACAGTGGAAGAGATGGAACGTTCTTCCTGGTTTTGACCTGTGGCTATGTCTATATCCAACCCACGTGGAGCGAAGCCGAATCGACCTGATCCGGTATGCTGTCAGAGCGTGGAAAAAGCGACTTCGTCCGTGTCGACTCGGCTCGCTCGTGTACATTTTATAGTACACAATAATCACTTCAAAATAAAAAAACAACTACTTTCTAGTAGTTATTCTACTGTGGCCTCTCTGGTAGCTGCGCTCCATATAACTTTGTTCGGCGTTGTAGCGCCCGCGTCTGGCAACGCCTGGTTTACTTAAATTCGCCAGCATTGATAGCGTTCGTAAACATGGTCCACAGTAGTTTCATTTACCCAATTAACTGATGTTAACGCGATATTAAAAATGCAGCGCTATCAGCGCTCGTATATCGTGGCCCTAAAAGGCAGTGCGCTAGGGTGCTGGCTAGCTCGTCACTCAAGGTCGTGCTGGATGATCTTGCGGAAAGAATGTTTATATTACATTACTGTCTGACTCAAGCCCATCACCATTCACTTTAAAAAATATATAATGTTTCAGACTTTGTGATATTTTAAAGAACTTTCATCCGTTTAGGATTTGTTGAATATATATCCCCTGAGCTTAGTCCCCCCCCAAAGCCAAATCCTTGGTGCGCCACTGTACCTTTGTCATTCAAAAGAATAAGGTGGCTCAGTTTCAACATCGACAGCAACAATTAATTATATTATATCTGTTACATTGAATCGATTTAACTTGTAGGTGAGTCAAATATTAACCAGTCTTTTGCTTCTTATCGCCCTCGGACTATCCCGAGCGAGTAAGGAAGGCCGCACTGAGCCAGTCACAGTGCCACACCCTTTAGCCAATAAATTATAATGAAGTTTTTAACGAAGAAAAGTGATAAACCATCAGAAACTTTGATTCAGTTGAATAGTTTAGTAGGGACTATACTCTCTTGGAATCAAGTGTTTGATTGGGTCATCAAGTTTAACCTTTTCGCTGCTTGTTAAAATCCAACCAGATACCTATATTTTGCAAATATGAATTACATTTTTTATTAAGGTTTATTTTATTACGTAAACATCCCATTATTACTATACATTGCATTAATATAATACCATTATTTTTTTAATATTTTTGCATATGAAAACCCTGATTTAAGCAAATTGCGATTGGGGAAGTTTTTAGTGAAAAAAAATGTGTTCTGGGGAAATTTGGTGTGCTAAAACATTTTCTACATCCCTGGTTGTGAGTGAAACAGTATAAAAATTACTCTTTAATTAAATGATATCGTTGGTATAAGGAAATAACCGCTGTCCTCCACTACTCCTGACATCTACTTGAGAACCGTCTGAAGGAGTACATTGAAATACATTTTCTGCGATATGTGATTCACCTACAATCAGAAGTTACCAATAAAATCAGGAAGTATCAAATAAACTTGTGGTAGTATTTTCCAAATTAAAATTGCTACCAAAGTTTCCATAATAACCTTTTTTCAAAACGTCTAAATAAGGAATAAAAGAAATAATGCCATACACTTAATGTTAAAACATTACTTTATTTGCTCTCTTTAATTATAAAACATATAAATCTTCAGTTGATTATTTTTAACTGACTAATCAGTGTTTTTCACAATAATACGATGAAATTTTTATAAATAATCTTCAACCGAAACATTATAGAATAGATATTTAACAAGCTAGTGCATCGTTACGAATATCATCACTTAATTGTGTTTGCAGATTACTCAGTTTGTTTTTCAATATTGCGATTCCCATCATTACAATATTTTCAGGACGTAATGATCCACAACTCTCAACATTGTAAAAGAATTTGTTTGGCTTAGCTTCCCAGTTGAACGGAGCTTCATCTAAACAAGATTCACAATTCATATTACAGTTTGTTGTATTAGAAATACATTTAACATTATTATTTAAAGAAGATGGTTAAAATGCCAACTCAACAACACAATAATGGAATAATAGTGATATTTTATATTTTCAAAGTTACCGAACATCAACAATTGTCGTGCAATTCAAAGTCATTTGGAATTTTAATTAAAAAATTAAGTAACACACTCTGTCACGAACTCGAATTATATAGCTCATATTTTGTATACATGAATCTTCCTGATAACTTACGTATGTTAAAACAACTTTAAACTTCAGACATTTATGAAATATATTACTAATTGGCTTCTCAACTTGAGAAGGGACACTACTGAGAATGTTATTGTATTCATATACAGGTAGCAAATTTATTTACCCTCGTCTATCGACATATCTTATCTCTCTCATTAATATTTTTGAATACTTAGAGTGTTACTGCAGTTATAATTTCTTGACCCGGGTGGTTATTGGTTCGATATTGACTTTCATTCCTCCGTTTGGTACTCACACTCAAACTTGTTTTGTATTTAAACTTTTTTGAATGTATCATAATAGGCCTAAAGTAGAGATGATAAGACTTCCTTGTAGCTATTTTAAATGTGACTTGTGCCCACATACAGGTAAATGACTATATGGGTCATTTCTTGTTTTCTTGTCAAAATATTGAAATGTATTTGTTTATACGTGTACAAGGAAATAAATTGATTGAAAGTTAAATTTCTGATTTTTTTAAATTACTTGCACATATAAGGCAATGCTTTTGTTAATTATTTATGCTCTACATTTTTTTATTTTTTATTGTACAGTATATTGAGGGTATTTTTATGCCAACAATACTGAAAGAATTCAACTGATATAAGTATAAAGAAGCTAACAAAATTTGCAGCTGATACATGATACATGTTAATATGTTTTAAATAAGGCACATGCTGCATGGAAAGGTTTTAATGTAATTACAGTATTTCTATCACATATTTAGTGTGGGTAGATTGCATTTAGTCGTTATTTTATTTTATAAAAAAATGTACACCTAATATTCAAGAGTTTAAAAAGGTCTACAGCAAAAAATGAGTAAATACGAGGTGTGATTCAAAAATATGGTGAATTAATTTTTATAGAAGCAACTGCTGACACTACAGCCATTTGATCTAATATAAAAAATGCCAGTTTAGACAGGCAGTGTCAAGTTAGAACATGTTCTGACTTGTCAGTCAACTTACATAGGTGCTAGAGTAAGGTCGTGTTTAACGGTAAACGACACGGGTCTGTCGTGCATCATGGGATTTCGAACAACACATTAAGATTAAGTTTTGTTTCAAGTTGCACAAAAGTGCCAAAGAAGTTCATGAAATGTTAAAATCAGTGTATGGCGATAATGTGGAAACTCTAAGGACTGTTTGGTATGAGCGATTTAAAAGTGAAAATGAGTCTGTCGAAGACGAGGGACGGTCGAGAAGCCCTTCAACCTCAAAAGCAGGTGAAAATTTGCAAAAAAAGGCCAAACTTGTTCTTTCAAACAAGCGAATGACTGTTCGAGAGCTTACCGAAGAACTTAACATCTCGTACGGGTCCATGCAAAGCATTTTACCCGATAATTTGCAAATGAGACGGTTGAGTGCAAAATTTGTTCCCATACTTTTGACTGATGAACAGAAGGAAAATCTTATCGTATTTTGCACTCAACTGAAAGATCGTCTTCGTGCACATCGGACTTTGTGGCCAAAATTTTAAGTGCAGATGAAAGTTGGGTTTATGGCTATGATCCTGGAAAACCGTTTGCCCTTACTGTGCGATCAGAGTTTATTCCAAGGGAAAAAAACTGTAAACTCCAAATTTTACAAGGGGTTACTGGAACGTTTATGACGTGCGAAGAAGAGACCAGAAAAATAAGCCAATGGTTTCCTTCTTCATCATGACAACGTGCCATGCCACAAGTCGTTTTTGGCCAGAAAAAGTATTCCTGTCTGTCCCCATCCACCTTAATCACCAGATTTAGGAATTATAACTCGTATTAAATATGACTGCATGGATTCAATGTTGGGACAAGTTCATTGCTAACCAAGGACAGTACTTTGAAGGAGATTAATTCAAATTCTATGTAAGCTTATTTACTTTATTTGTAATAAAATTATTCTCCGTATGTATTTTTTAATCACACTGTAGTTGAGCGTTTAAAATTCCCAAAATATTGTCCACACTAATCCTACAGATTATCAAAGGAAAATGAAAAGCCGGTCTCAAGTCCTTACAATCTGAAACTACATCTAATGGAAACAACAGGCTCAGAAAAAAACCTGCAGCTGTGCAATAGACTAATACAACCTTAAATTACTAGCAGAAAAAGGCATAAAGTATCATAGGTTGGATTGGATTAGGAATGAGGAAATACAATATGGCATAGTTTAAGCATAGATAAAAGTCTAAATAGGTGCTTGACACAAATAGTAATCAGAGGGGAAAGGCCTGCAACAATAATAATTGTGACTAAAGAATTCTTTATGTCGGCTAAGAAAACTGTGTCATCCTTAATTGAATGGGCGAACAAAATCAAACAGTGATTTATTAATATATACAAAACACTTAATTAGAAATAAATATTTTTAAAAACAATAACTATTATCAGTTTTATCAAAAGTTACCATGTTCATCTATCAAAGCCTTAGGTGTTCTTAAATTTACAGTATGTATAACAAAAACAGCTAGACACAGCACTATTCTTTGCTTATTTTACTGATTACTTACACTGGTCATCTTCTAGTTCAGTGTATTCACTTTTCGGCCATTCATCTGGTTTAGGAAATAACGTGTGTCTCATTGAATTATCTGGGTCATATTCAAAGCTAACACCAGCAGTGGGATTCCATTTAGCATGTTCTTTACCGAATCCTTTCTTAGCGTATGCTCGAAGTTTCAACTCTTGGCCTTTACGTAACTTGATTATCAATATGTCTAGAAGAAAGCAAACATTCAAATTAAAAATACTAAATTTAAAAAAGTGTTCATTTGGTGAATGTAGCAAAATAGTTCTGCTATAAACACATTTGTATAGTTATTAAATATTTAATGCAATTGGATTACATCTGTTGTTTTAAAATTTAAAAAATAATAATATTAAAATCATACAGCTTTCATAATATTGTAACCAACAAAAAACTAGACCTAAACTTTATGGTACTAGTGTAGATCAGTGTGACCATCAATGTGAAAAGAATGAAACAAAACTTCACTTTTCCCTTTAAATATAATGTCACTATACATTACACTGACTATGCCAAATCAAATGCGAACGATATAAAACAAGTATTAAAGAACAAACAACAAAACCAAAAGTTGAATAGGCGAATTAACAAAGTTAACTTTCAGCCATCTTTGCTGAGCTGACAGATAGATATAAGTGTTGCTAGATTACCACTTTTTTTGGGAAAGTAAAAAAGGGTTACCAACTTATATAATTATGTTAACAAACCAAAAACACACTGTAACTGGAGAGTTTAAATTAGTTTATAGTTCAGGTTTTTTTTTAGGTTGCAACTGTAGTAAAAAGTGCTAGCCTACCAACGTATATATTAATACATTTACAAACTGAAAACATACAGTAACTGGAGAATTTAAGTTAATTTAGTTCATTGATAGAATAAAAATTGAACACAGAATCTCATAACTAATACGTTTATTAACTCAAACGCGGTTCAACGACAAAGTCTACATCTACAGTGGCGCACGAGCTATTATAATTAAACTGTCAGTTATGGTTTGATTATTGTGGCTCGTACATCACTGAAGATGGAGACATTTTCGTTGAAACAGGTTTGAGTTAATAAACGTATTAGTTGCGAGATTCTGTGTTCAAGTTTTATTCTATCAAAATATTTTCTCGCAAGTCAAGCTCAATATTTACTTATAGTTTAGTTAATTTGTTTGTTTTTAAATACACGAAATATTTCACCTGTTAACTTACACATGTTTGAATAAACTCAATTACATATTGTTCAATTTGACAACGTTGTAGGCCCTACATATTCATGCTCCTATAGTTATATTTCATCAAATGTTGTTTTATTGGTTTCAGTGCTGAATTTATATTATTCTATGATAATTAAGATAAATCAACATTTTTTCTGTAAATTTTCTATCGTTTTATGATTTATATTTTGTTTACAATTATTATTATAATTTTTTTTTGTATCAGTGAAGTGTTTAGTTTCTTTTATTTATTGCAAACATAGTAAAAATGGCTGAACTTGAACCTTTATTCTAAAAGTTTTCTTTTTCTCATAATTTCCATAATATTTGTCTTTATATTCATTGTAGTCTTCATATTCAATATTTGTCTGCCGCTAAAATGGTTTGTGATGTGATTTTAGACTCAACTTAATATGAACTTTTGGAAAATGAAAAAAGAATCCACTTTGTATGATCATGTTGTCCTACACAATTTTAGAGTATTGTTATTTGATGTAGGCTTCTTAACAATGAATTGTTTAAAGAACATAACCTTCACTGAATTATAAAGTGTAGGCCTACATGTCATAGTAACCAAATATCACATTTTACATAAACTATAAATAAATTAAATTGGGATTTCATGGCAACAGAAAAATGTACAGGAAAAGTACATCACAGAGTATAATGTGTATTTTACATAATGTCCATTACAGGATTCAAACAAAATGTTTGATGTACAATATCTTTATATTATAAGCTGCAATTTACCATCAGTTTCCCCGTATTCGCTAACATCAGTATCTCTATTTCGAGATGTGACAGGTACTACTCGAGCATCACTGGTTTTAAGATCAGCTGTCGTCACAAGCCGAGTTTTGTCATCAGTACATTTCACATCCAAGGTAAACTCAACACTGCATTCTTGACAAAAGTCTACACAACTACAATCCTAAAATCAATTCATATTTAAGTTAAAAATAGCAACCAGAAACATTATATTACCATAAGTATACAAATTAAATAATGATTAATACTTCTTTTTTGCTATTGAGAAACCGGCTGTTAATATTAATTAGATTAATGACTATTGTGACGGTAAATTATTTTAATACTAGTAAGCCCCTGTGAAAAATCACAGGCAGATTAATTAGATACACGTAAGAAATACATCATAAAAAAAACTATTTAAAAACAACAAACTTTATGTAGGCCTACCTAACTATGCTGAGGAGATTTTTAACTCGGTAAATGTGTACAATTATAATGATTATTTAGATGATTTTATAAAACCGTAGGCCTATTTGATCAATTTTTACTTTCTTCCCCTATACCATAGTATATGGAGAAAGTATTGTATTCGTCAAAATTTTCGAGTTTGAGTTTTTGGTGAAAATATCCATTTTGGGTCCCCTGAATGTAAAAAAGTGGTTTTCGGAGTGATGTCTGTGTGTGTGTGTGTGTGTTATCAGACCTAGAGCCTAAACCAGTTGTCCGATTTTGATTAAATTTGGTATGGAGGTACTAATCCACGGTATCTCCAAGCATTTTTTTCATTTTTGTGAATTTTTTATTTTTAAGGGTAATTTTCTCATAAAAACCCAGAAAATAACAGAAAAATCAACTTTTTTTCAAAAACGGCTCTAACGATTTTGATTAAAATTGTATAGTTTATTAGGGACCTAAAGTACTATAAACTATAAAATTTTAATCAAAATCGTTCTAGCCGTTTTTGAGAAAAGTTGGTTTTTCCGTTATTTTATGGATATTTATAGGAAAATTACTCTTAAAAATAAAAAAAACAGTTGGCTTCATGAAATAATATTTTTTTATTAAGTTCCTATAATGAGGGAGAAAGTATGTGTCAGTTTCCTGATACCGTTTATTTTATTTGTATACATTATCATATATAAAAATACAAATATCATCTTTTAATTGCGTTTAATTTCATATTGATATATCAAAATGATTTAGAAGCTATTAATATTATGATGAAGAAATTAATAATCGAATATGTTTATATGTCATACGAAGGTGCACGGATGTTTCCAAAGCTAAACAAATGGATATCTCTTCATTAAATCTGTATAAATGAATAAATTGAAGATAAAAGGTTGTATTTATATTTATTTATAACCTCAAAGCAAATCTTTTAACGTATTATAGTCTACATTATTTCTATAACTCATATTTAAAAGAATCAACTTAACAATAAATTAATATATTATTGATTGAATTTTGAAGTTGTAAACATAACCTTAAAGTATAATCCACGCTAGGTTTTGTTTAAGTGTTACAGATGATGGGTGAAATCAGTTGTTATGTTGTTACCCATAGAAAAAGATTTCTGTATGTACGAACGTACACTTCCTTTTAAAGGAATTGATAAAGATAGTGGGCTTACGAAAATTAAAAATAAATTGATTTCTAAATTTTAATCTAGATTTATTGTAACATGCAATTTATTAAACCTGATCGAGACAAATTTTACATCAAAAGACTTTTATTTTATCCGCAGAAAGCCTTATTTTACAAATTAATTTCAAGCTTATATTTTTCTAAGCACTCAAAACAAAGATTTTTGTAAAAACAAAATTACTGTGGCTTAAGGATCTGTTTTGTAATTATTGTACCGTATATGTGTTCTACTTTAAATGGAAAGGGAAAGGAATACCACTAAACACTTTGCCTTTCCATTCCAACACATAATACCACATTAATTGACTAATCGTAAAGCATATTAAAGAAGCTTCTATCTAGAACTTTAAACCATAGGAGAAAAAAAATAGTAAAAATGGAAGACGCAGTGACCAGAGGTTTTTCAGAAAAAATGTAATATTCTGAAAGAATACATTAAACTGCTCTAAAAGCACCAAAAATATCTGCGGGAAATAAATATTGTAGAAAATACAAAAGAAATAAAATTGGAAATATAGGCGTTAATTTCAACCAACTTTTGATACATTTGCACTAAACAAAAGAAACAAATCACTTAACAGACACAAAAGGGTAAACAATAAGTTGACTAAAACCAAATTAATGAAAGAAATCATTAAAAAAGCGTTAGCGGCACTGTTGCTTTACATTAGCCGAATTTTCTTCAGGGAATAACAGAGTTTAAAGCAAGTAATTAACTGTTTATTTTATTCATATTTCATGTCAATTTTACCGTTAATTCCATCTGTCAAGCATTTGGAGTTCTGGGAAGTGGGTAACGTTGTCTGTATTCTTCAACAGCGGCTATAGCACTGCCTTCACACACATGTAAATAAACACCAAATAGGCGTATTCTTCAGTTATAAATAAGTACCTGTATGGTATTACTACTCCAATAATTTAATAATTGCTATGGACAAAAACATACTCACACGGACTCATGGGACTTACTATATATTAAATATTCAAAAATCCTGTGAATTAACTATACTACTCGAAACAGTAATCGCCAGACAAAGAAAGGTACGTAGTCGAACGGCATTAAATCAGACAACCTAAAACCAGTAGCCAACATCTATAGCTTAACCATGTTGCCTATGGAAATGGTTCGCTTGAACTTTAATGACCCCCAAATGGAGTGAATATGTGTTGTATGTGTCATAATTAATAATACTAGGGGCTCTGCCCCTGGACGCTCCGCGTCCCAACCCCGGCTCGGCCTTCGGCCTCAGATGGCTGCTTCGCTTCGCTCGCAGGTGGAAAATTCGATAAAGAATCTCGTTAATCTTTTGCTCGTTTGTACATAGGTGACCGAGCATAAATTAGCTGTTTTATTTGGCAGCTGACTCAAACTCATTAAACATTATCTCCATAAGATTAACATGGGAAATTTGAAGGATTGTATAACGAAGCTCCTTCTCGGGTGAATAGCGGCTGAACGGATGATAATATATAAGACTTGACATATCTGTGAATGATTATGTTCAGTTTTTGATCCAAATCAGCTGTTTTATATATAATAGGTTTGTAACAATCAATGTTTGAATTGAATTAAAATATAGTTAGCATTTTTCGTTGATTTTGTTTTAGTTTGTCAATGTAACCTCAAAAAGGTAATACTACATTTGATACTGATTTGATCCAAATCAGTTGTTGATCAAAATCAGCTGTTTTAAGCTTTTCATACGAACAGCTGTTTTTGTGTCCCTGATAAAATCAATAGAAATCTTTCTTCCATAAGATTAACATTGAAACTTTGAGGGCCACTGGGGCGTAGCCCTAATGTCCTAGGACTTCGGTAAATGGCCTAAAACCTTCCCAGGGTTAACCTGTGTTACTATGCAAAATTTCAAAGCAATCGGATGGACGGTATACGAACGCAAAGTGGACAAAGAACCAAAAAAAACCCCATAAGGAATACACAGCAGAAATTTGCATTTGATTATAACGTTTGTAAGGCAAAAGATACATGATTTGTAATGTTTGATGGCAAATCTGGGCGTGCATACCTTTAATTTAAGACCTCAATTATGAAAATCGGTCGGGTAGAAGAGCCGAACGGACTCGGAAAAGAAAAACAGAATTTTTTTAATATATAAGATTCTTTATATATCCAGAAGGGCAAATGCCCGAAATTGTAATGGTGTAAGGGAAACTAATGAATTGTTGAGGATCAATCGACATTAAGAAGAAAACAGTTTTAACACTTGAAGTTGTTTCTAAAGTCTTGAAAACTGAGTAAACTAACAATCATATATTTATGATATAGAGCAACCGGATATGCTTTTAAATAGCAATAGTTATTAGACTCACCACCAGCAATCCTGTATGCACACAATACAGCAAGATAGTTTATTTGCCCAAGCTGATAATTGGGTTAAACACAGGTTATTCCGTAAGAGGGAAAAGATTTGAACTGTTTCAAAGGTTAGTAGATAAGAACACAAAATCACAACAACCCAATGACATCAAACACCAGTTCTATCCAAGGTTAATAAACGACAGTGACATAATATTTGCAGACATAAAGATTAGCTTGTTGAATAAAGGGCTGAAACATAATGTTTATGACAATAAAACAAGCACGATGACGTACGTACGTTGTTAACAATGGAGAACGCTAAAAAACAAAATTTGGTGTGATTTGTAATTAATGACAAAGTACAGAAACTCGTCAATAATGATACACTAATGGGGGGGGGGAATAAACCCAGCCACAACAAATCTGAGATAATGGTTGCCAAAAGTATAGAAGTTAAATTGGCGCATAATGATGCCGTTATTGTCAAGGCTGATAAAGGTAACACATCCGTAATATTAAATCGGGATGACTATAACAACAAAGTGGTTGACTTCATTACTAAAAACAATATCGCACAAATAAACAAAGACCCCACTAATGATTACCGGAAAACCATCAACAGTTGAATAAACAAATCAGCACATTTATTCAACAACAGACAGAACAACAATCACACATGAAAATGACTAACCCAAAACCACCTACATTAAGAGGATTACCAAAAGTTAATTCAGGCACGGACATTAATTCAGGCATGAAACTGGTCTCCTTCCTTGATAATGATTTATACACTAACATACCGATTAGTGAAATAATACAGATAATACACAAAAACTTAAATAAGCACAATAAACTTAGCACACCGGAAATTATGGAAACAATCAATTTCATTAAGGAAATCACCAAGCAAAATTACTTTCAACATAACGGACAATACTATGTACAGCCAAATGGAGTCCCCATGGGTTCTCCCTTGTCAGGAATCCCAGCGGAAACCTTTCTCAACCACATAGAAAACAACTTCATCCTGGCTAAACAAAATAATTCAATGATAACATTATATACTATCATAGATATGTCGATGACATAATGTTATTCAAAGGCAGCAATAGACAAATACAATAATTGAGCACATACATAAATGGCATACACACCAACTTAAAATTCACACATGAGATAGAACATAACAACGCATTAAACTATTTGGATCTGACTATCTCTAAGCGGGATGGGAAACATAACTTCAAAATCTTCAGAAAACCCACAAACACAGACCAAACCATTCATATGACATCCAACCACCCAATTACACACAAAATGGCGGCCTACAACCACATGATAAACAGATTAATTTCAATTCCAATGGATGAATCCGAATACAAGGAGGAATTAAAAACAATAAAATACATTGCCAACCAAAACGGCTATAAACCGATTGTAATAGACAATATAGCCTACTCAGAAAAATGAATCAAAAGAGAAATAGCACCATACCCAAAACAAACAGGGCAACAAATTTGTAACACTACAAGTTCAACAATGCAATAGCTAATGTCTTCAGACAGCAGGGATACAAAATAGCATTCAGAACCAATTCCAACCTAAACCAGATATTAAACAGGAACTTAACCAAAAATCATGACAAATTCACAAGCACCGGTGTTGTATACATATTAAATTGTAGTTCATGCGATAAATTTTACGTGGGACAAACAGGACGTTCTTTCACCACGTAATATGAAGAACATATCCAAGCACTAAAACACCCACATAGGACAAGCATGAATGACAACATGCAAATATTACTGAAATGTAAAAAGGGTAATTATATGAACCGCATGGAAGAATATCAAATATATCGCAATGAGCTAAAAAACCCGGATGGATTGCTAAATGATAAAAAACAATTTGATGCAACCCCCACCTTCGAACTTATAAACCGGATGACCACCTGCCGGTAACAAAACTAACACACAGTGCACTGAGTAGTGCCGGCATAAAGATATGATAGCGTGGACGTTTATATGTTTTATTTTGCGCGATTATTGATTGTGTAAATTTAATTTTATGTTAAATGTTTTTGATCACCCGACGATGGACGACAAATGTCCGAAAAACGTGTAGTACACAAGTGACTTTTAATTGAAGATTAAACTTCAAAGGATTGCTAGCGGTGAGTCTAATAACTATTGTTAACAATCATACTCACTCTAGTGTATTGAATTCTTTCCACAACTTCATCAGATGTGAGTGGAACAAGACCAATTCTTGAAGCTAAAAATTCATCAGACAGAACAGTGGAGTTTGCCTCTAACTGTACCCAATCAATTGCCATTGTTGGAGTCTCAGCGATAAATACTCTCCGCATACTGTTTGCAGTACTGAATAAACAATTACAAAATACTTTGTGATTAACAGAAGCAGGTATTTTTTGCTAAATATAAATAAAAAGTAATTCCACCTTTAAGCTTACCAGATAAAAAATGATTGATAATAAAAAAGAAAAGTTGAAAAATGCACACCATTATAAAGACAATTGCATTAATTTTTCTAAATTTACGTACACCAAAAATTTGAGAAAACTTAAATTGCTAAAAATCAAAATATGAGCCAAATTTCCTTGTAAAATAAAATAATTCGACACGCAGTTGGACCGCTGACGTGAGTTCAGCAAATTTCCAAAATTAAGTTTATAGGCCTATGTTTTAGGGTTTCAACCAACAATTTGGGAAATAGGTCTACTCACGAAGGCGTTGAACAGCTGTCTGTGTGTACGCAATATATTAGTAGAATTTGTTTGCGCCACTTTGCTTAGAACCGGGTACTTGTATGGTATTTTACGTTTTGGTCGATTAGGGGGGAACCAAGCGAGCTATAAGGTCGCGTAAAAAAACAAAATTTGCAGAATAACATCCTACATTTATATTATTAGAAAAATTCTAAAAAAATTTCATTATCGTAGTAAAAATCTCAAAAAATAGTTACTTCCGGTCAAAAAACGTACTTCCGGTTGTTGGATTTTTTTGGCTAACGAACTCGTCCGAGCTACATAAACAGCCAACACGTGTACCAAATTTTAACCAAATCGGACTTAAAATGCGGCCGCTAGAGTGCGAACACATATATACATATATATATATATATATATGAATTTTAATGACACCCCCAAACGTGTTCTGGGGACCATGATCGGTGCTCATTTGCTACTCCCGACCTTGGGTCTCACCATAACTCCTATGGAAATTCGCTAACAAGGAAAAAATAAATTAGAACTAGTGTAATAACATCTACAATATACAACATGTGTGCTAAAAACTGGAAAATGAAATAAAGTTTTGACTAATGACGTGACAGTAAGATTTACAAAATGGTAGGCTACTCATTTATTTTAACTAGATACCACCTCTGCTTAACGGTAACCTCTTATTGGTCAATTTATAAACTATGATTTTAAATAAACTTTGAGCTTCACAAGAAAGAAGGATTTATAAGAATAATAACATTAACACAAATTTTCACATGCATACGTTTAATAATCAACACATCATTCATTTAAGCTGATTAGTGTTGTAAAATATTTCAGATTTGGACTCATGTTAATAAATAGGCTACAATCTGAAACTGACAGCACCACTCTTCTTGCTAGAAAAAAGGTTGTCATCTAAAATAATATTAATAGCAAGACGTAATTTAAACTTACATCAAACGTTTTCTTATTGAGCACACAATACTACAGTAAAAAATCACTGTCTGTTTAATTAAATCTTGTTGGCTGAACATTACCCCATAGTGCGAGCAAATAACTTGTAGTAAAAATAAGCCTCACATACAACTAAAGTAGAGCAATTCTGTTAACATAGGTTGTTAACCCAGCTTTGATAAAACAAGTAGTGGTATATTAAAATTAGCCAAAACTTTGAGAATTTAAACCTGGCCACATATTTGAGTTAATAAGTATTGGAAGAAAAACTCTTGTAATAATGTAACTGAATTGATAAGGGGTTTATATTTACTATTCGACCCTAGGCTGATATTTTTGCAGACAACGATGTTGTTTTACATTCTACAGTTAAATGTTAAATACAGGTAAACGTACTGTGACTAAATATTATATAGGTTAGAACCTTTAGGCTTTTTTTTTATTATTCTTGCATTTCTGCCATAGGTTATAGCCTAGGGTTGAGTAGTAAATTTGCGCCTATAGCGGAATAAAATCATATAACATTCAAAGGAATAACTACATATTACAAACTGAAATATATAAAATCCCCTAAATATAGGTTATGGTTATTTTCTATGAACACTTAAGTTACCTGAGCTCTGTATCTTCAATTTGAAATTTAACATTTTCTTCGGTTAAATCTGTTATATGCACAGACGGCTGATTGGCATAAGGCATTTTGTAAAGCAATTAGTTTAAAACCTTATAATAATAATGAATAGCGATCTTAATAAACAAGAAAATCTCCAACTGCTGATCAGAGAAGCAGAAGCCAGAATTTGCCAGAAGCAACTTAATCCAGTGTTGCCATATGATTGAATTCAAGTTATCGTATTTTCGGTCAAAAACAATCGTTCATTGCACAAAATTATTGTACGAGAAACAGATTGATTTTCACTTTTTGTTAGAATAAATCACCATAATCTACACTAATTTTCTAGAGAAAAGAAATTATTCTATAGTCACTAAGGTTAGTCACAAATAAATATTAGCAATGTGTACAGTGAGCACGGGTATATTGGAAAACTGATAATATGTAAGGGCTACAAAAAAATCTTATCTACTTATATAATAATTCAATACACCATTACGTTTGGGGACCCTATTGATATCTATTTCTGGAGATCTACCCGGCCGATTTTAGCGCGTTTTGTTTTCAATGACATAAGCTACAGTCATTATTATCAAAAAAATATGAAATGTTAATTTTTTTCATTGATGTGCTTAAAAGGGCGCTTTTTTAGTTTTTAGGTTAAAACACTATTGATATCTATTTCCGACGATCTACCCGGCCGATTTTAGTGCGGTTTGTTTTAAATGGCTTAAACTACTTACAGTCGTTATTAACAAAAAAATATGAAATGTACATTTTTTCATTAGTGCGCTTGTAAGCGCACTTTTTCAGTTTTTTTGTTTTTAGGTTAAAATACTATTGATATCTATTTCTGGAGATCTACTCGGCCGATTTTAATGCGGTTTGTTTTAAATGACTTAAACTACAGTCATTAAAAAATTATGAAATGTATTTTTTTTGTCATTAGTGCACTTATAAGGGCACTTTTTCAGGTTTTTGGTTTTAGGTTAAAACCCTATTGATATCTATTTCTGGAGATCTACTCGGCCGATTTTAGTGCGGTTTGTTTTAAACGACATAAACTACAGTCGATATTATCCAAAAATTATGAAATGTAATTTTTTCATTAGTGTACTTATAAAAGCACTTTTTCAGTTTCTTTTGGTTTTAGGTTAAAACCCTATTGATATCTATTTCTGGAGATCTACCCAGCCGATTTTAGTGCAGTTTGTTTTAAATGACATAAACTACAGTCATTATTATCAAAAAATATAAAATGTAAATTTTTTTATTGATGTGCTTATAAGGGCGTTTTTTGAATTTTTTTGTTTTAGGTTTAAAACACCATCTATTGATATCTATTTCTGGAAACCCAATTTCGACAGTTAAAAAGTCGTAAAGCGTCGGGATCACGTTATTGGGTCAACATTTTGAAGATACAGTGTGGGGGTATTATTTTGGGTATGCGAAAACAGATTTTGACAGTTAAAAAATCGAAGCGCGTCGGGGTTTCGTTTTTGGAGTCAATATTTTGAAAATACAGTGTGGGGTATTGTTTTATAAATGTTTTTGGATATGGGAAAACCAGTTAAATAGTCGTAGCGCGTCGGGATAACGTTTTTGGCTCAACATTTTAAAAATACAATGTGGGATGTCGTTTTATATGTTTTTGGATAGGGGAAACCCGATTTTGACAGTTATTAAAAAAAAAAAAAAAAAAAAAAAACACGAGCCGATGTCTCGAAAAAGTTATCCATCTTTTCATCTTGTTTGTAGATAAACTTTCTTGATACAATGTTTAGCATTATGTATGTGCTGCTGTCTGAAGACTTTAAAGCGTACTATCAGATAGTTGTTATTGTAAAGCCTAGTCCAGTCTGTAAACAAATGTTGTTATATTATATGTTACTCACGTACGTACATATGTACATACGGACGTACACTCGCTTTTATAGGCGTTGATGTGATAAATTGAGTCGTCCATTTCCAAAACCGACTAGTTGGATTTCATCTACTTTCAATAAAAATATGCAAATAATAAATTCTAAGATTTTTGAGCGTTTCATAAAATGCATGATAAAATGCTTGACGGTAAAATCCGATTCACCGCCAGCATTCATAGTTTGAGTTTACACTTCAAAAATCTTAGAATTTATTATTTTCATATTTTTATTGAAAGTAGATGAAATCCAACTAGTCGGTTTTGGAAATGGACGACTCAATTTATCACATCAACTCCTATAAAAGCGAGTGTACGTCCGTATGTACATATGTACGTACGTGAGTAACATATAATATAACAGCTGATTTCACCCATCATCGGCTGTAATACTTAAACAAAACCCAGAGTAGTTATACTGTGGGGTTATATTTAACCCTTTGAAGCACGTTTAAAGAAAAATATATATTTTAATACTTTTATGATATTTTCTAATTCAAAGCACTATTTTAATCAACATAAATTTTTTGCAAATTTTTCGCTTGATAAAATATATTATTTTTCAAGGTGGTATCACCGTAAAACCACTATGCATGTTCGGTCTTAGCCAAAAATGAAATTAAAAAAAACACATTCTTTAATAATTTTTTATTTTGTATTATATTTAAACAATTTACACACTTTTGGTATTGATTAAAATTTCTGTTTAGTCCTTTTGATGATAGGTTCGGAAACAATTTTTTTGTTCACTGAGACAGAGGGCTACACCACATGTTTCACATGCCCACTTTGATCTGTGCACGTCTTCCTTTGTTGAGCATTGAGCACATCGTCTTGATGTTACTCTTACTGGCATGTGCGAGTTTTCTGTAAATCGTAGTTCTAGTGCAACTTTCGGTTTGAAATTATTTATTGGTACAAATGAGCTTTTCTTTCCTCTTGCTTCTCCGCGAGGTACTCCAACAAGAGATCTTGAAATGCTTCGTCTGAAGTCTTTCAATGTGAGCGGTTTTCCTTCTGATAAACACGGGAAAATAATAAAAGAATTTACAACTGTGGTGTCTAAAAAGTGCCAGAAAATCCGGTGCCACCACTTTTTTGACTTCCGGTCAATGGAGTATGTTGATTTCAGGATCTGACGGGATGTCTGCAGTTTCCTCTAACCAAGCATATATGATTTTGTCCATTGAAAAGTGGTAGCCTATAGCCTAAAACCAAACATGTAAAAGTTAAAAGTTGTAAAAAACTATCATTTTGTTCATAATTTGTTAATTAAAACACAAATAAACGTTTTTTTATATGGTAAAATTTTTATTACCAGACGCCCAATCATGCATAATGGTTATGTGGTGAAACCACCATAAGAAGGTCTAATAATAAATTGTTCATATATTCAAGGGTGATAATTTTAATTTTACAATATACATAAACATTATTTTACTCTAAATAAAGTGTTTGTACTTACCAGTAATACGAATTGTGTATCTCAAACGAATATACTTAGCAGTTGATCAAAACGTGGTCTATACTGAACACCTGCTCGGATAAACAACACCTCTGCAGGGTTATTTTTGAAGCTAGTGCATTAGTTGAACATTTCACAGCTAGAGTGCACCTCTATACATGTTATAAAGACGGTTACATACCAGCACCACTGTGCAACAAATGTATAGAAACAAAAACAAAGGTGGTTTCATTGTAATACCACTATGCTTCAAAGGGTTAAAACTTCGATCATTATAATTTCTTGTGTAGTTGATTTCTTTTACATATTATGAGATATATAACTAATGTATGCTATAATACGTTATACAATTTGCTTTGAGGTTATAAACTGTATATAAGTACAACCTTTTATCATTAATATTATAATGGTTTATACAAATTTAACACTTTCAGCGCCATGCGCATAAATTTGATACACAGTTGTTTTTTAATTTAAATCTATGTGTATCAATATGATACACAGTTGAACTTACCAGTGGACCATGTGTATAGAATTGTCTCGCATGTAGGCCCATGTTCTAAACTCTGTGTATAATTTTGATGCTCAGTTATCATAAAATTGAATGCAATGTCTGGTCCCTGGGTAAAGAGATCGGGCATTGGGTTCTAAAAAAACTTCACAGGTAGCAGTGCTGAAGCTTTTAAAAACTGCTGCATTTTGCACTATAGTCTGTTTTGAATGCAACCTCTACTAAATCAAGGAAGATCTTTATACGTAGACAACAGACAACTATGATCTTGTCTTGAGTGTATAACAAGTGTTTTGTTTGCTCACAACCTCAACCTCAATACTAGAAAAACCCACCTTACTGCAATCTGAGGATATGCAATCCTAAAATAGTACGGTAGTGAAAAAAAGTTGGAAAGGGGAGGATTGATCGCCAATCAAAGTAGTACAAAAACAATTGTAGGAAAATGGAAGGATAGGAGAACGTCTTATATTAAACAACTAAAACAATTAGTTGATGTTCCTACAAAATAAGGTATTTTCAGGGTTGTATTTTAGATAAAAACTTCTGCAGAGACCGTGTGTATCAATTTGATACATGGTTATAAATCTGTTTACAATATAGTATAAATATATTTTTTAGTACAGAACTACATTTTACCTCATTTTAAAGCATTCTAAGTAAACAAAATTTCCTGGGCCACTGTGAAAATTTTTTGACAAACAGACCTATCTTATGGTAAAAGTAGTCAAAACTAATCCTGGCGCTGAAAGTGTTATTACCTATTCGTTTAACTTCGGAAAAGTTCGTACATCTTCGTATAACATATAAACATAATATAATTGTGTTTATTGGAATATTATTCCATTATTAATTTCTTCACTATAATATTAATAACTTCTAAATAATTTTACCTATCAATAAGAAATAAAAAGCAATATTTTTTTTAATCTTTTTTTGAATTTATATAATAACATATCTACCGTTTTATAATTTTTATAATTGAACACATTTACCGATTTAAAATCTCCGACAATATAGTTAAGTAGGCCTAGATAAAGTCTGTTGTTTTTAAATACAAATACAGTAGAATTTTTTTAAAATATGATGTATTTCTGATACGTAGGCCTCTATCTCATTAATTTTCCTGTAATTTTTCACGGGGCCTACTAGTCACATTAATAAATTTTGTTTACATGGATGACAATTTTTATCTTAACTCTTGAAAACTCTTATTGGTGTTGGTAGCACTGAACTGAAAGCTGATTCAGTTAAATTAGAAAGAGAGAGAGGAAATAAGACAAGAGTGACAAGACTCAGCGAGGTTATTGCTTATTAGTGTTTCGGTTTGGAGTTTTATTATATTTACAAAAAAGTAAAATCGAGAACTCTTCGTTAGTTATAAGTAAATATGGTTAAGAGGAAAAATCAACTGATAGATTCTGATAGTGACAGTGACAGTGGTAGTGGTTCTGACTTGGATTCGGTAACTTATGCTTAGCATTTTTGTTATTAAGTTTTGCCAATCCAGCATTTTAAAATGTAGTCTTTGGCAGACTGAAATTTCGTTTTATTTTGTATTACATATTATATCCTTGCTTCCTAATTAATTTTTAATTAGATGTATTTCCGATTTATTTTATGAGAATTTATTTCATAAATACACTTCTCTTATAAGGCTTAACTAACCTAATTGTTTAGCAGAGATTTTAAAAGTTTAATATTAGGCCTAGTTTTAAATAATTATTTATTTTGTTTTTTGTAGACACACTTTTTTTTAAACTAGGAACAAATTCAAATTGGATTGCAGCCTATTAAAGCTACTAAATTATTGATAGTTAAAGCTAGGTTAGTTTATTGTTTATAAGCTTATTACTTAGACAAGTTAACAATTTATGCACTAAATGTGAGAACCATGGTTTAACAGATCTTTTGTGCAAGCATACTATCTGTATTTCAGACCTATGCTTAGGTTATAAGCTATGAAGGAGTATTTTAGTTAAGCGACTAATGGGAAATGTAGAAGTCCATGCCACAAGGCCTAGTGTTGCTACAATTCCCTTACCTGAATTAAATGTTGACTCAACCAAATAATAATTAAGATGTGTGGATGCTTTTGTTTTGAATTAAACATAGTACTATAACCTACTTGTTAACTCATACACACCCTTTAACTTCAATTGCCAACCTAAAAATAAACAGAACCAGAACACGCGTAAATTTACTTTTTTACCCTCACCTCATGTGTTTGCAGAGGATGATCTTTTTTTTAGAAAATAGAGTAGTGCTGACAACCTAAGCACACTCTACTGTTGAATTCTGAATGCAGACTAGGCTATGTATAATTTACTGAGCGAATTTACTAGATACAACCCTACACCAACAGAAATGCAAGCGTAGACATAGGATTTATTCAATGTATCGAATCGTGAACATCGATGTATATTGAATATCCGTAGTTTAATGTAAAGTACGGTAAACATTAAGTAGGCCTATTTTTATATTACAAAATCTTATAAAGTGAAAATTGTATGTGGTCCCGTTTTGTTATATATATGTATTTTATTAAGTGAATGTTTAGTTGGAGTAGCTTAATCCGGCAATCGTGTTTATTACGTTTGTATGCATAGTCCGATATCATTGAAAAGATACGTGTAATTCTCGAATTAAATAACTTGTGAATTGAGTAATTATTAAAGTGTTTTATTTTCTGTTTATAATTAGGTCTAATTACCTTAAATTTTGTTATCATATTTTCCGTTTTCATTTATTTAAGATGTTAAGAAATAGAATTGAACATTGCAATGATGTATTACAGCACTTCTTGCATAGGGTCGTAATGTAAACGTGTGCCCCTGAACCTAAACCAGCGGTTCCCAAACTGTGCGCCGCGAGCTAGTGCCAGGTGCGCCGCCGTTGTCTACCAAAAAGGCCTACTACAAAACTTTGCGTCTCGATACGTTTTTTTCGTTGTAAGCTTTTGCGTTTGGGGAAAGCACCGTGAACGTTTCCCGGCGGCCTCTATGTGTACGCGTCCGTATATGTTATCTAGTCTAGCAATCTACTCTACATTCAGTGCAGCCTGCAGTCCAGCAAGCACGTTATTCTAGTCTTGGAACTCGCTGTTAGGCAACGGAACTACCTTTGTGTATTTTCGGAAATCTTCGTACGTTCTTGGCGGACAGCCCACTGCTTGCGTTCCAGTTTCTGCTATTGCTTTGTTTTCAGTTGTCAGTTGTTATTGGCAGTGTTCTGCGCGTCACGCACAAGTGAAGTAAATAATCAAAGTAGTGAAGCTGTTGTTTTGTTCTGTTTTTTAATTGTTAGTTATTAAATTTTTTGTTAAAATGAAAAGATTCTCATCGTCAAATAAAACTGAACAGGGAAGTAAGCAAAGTAGTGCGTCCGAATCAACTTCCTTGCGAAGAACAATGCCGATACTGCTGAGGCAGCTGAGGGAAGCCGTAAACCAAAATACAGAAAATATGACAATAAGTAGGCTATTTAGATTTTGGTTTTTCTTGTATTAAAATTAATAATGAAGAGCGCCCACAATGTGTTGTTTGCATGAAGGTTTTATCTGTTGAATCTATGCTGCCTAGCAAACTAAAACAACATTTAGAAACTGTCCACCCAATCATGGTTGGGAAACCAAGAGAGTTTTTCCAAAGAAAGCAAACTGAGGCAGTAAAACATAAGGCTTCCTTTTCTAAACATTCCAAAGCTAACATCGATGCTCTTTTAGCTTCATACAAAGTGGCATATCGCATTGCAAAATGCAAAAAACCTCACACAATTGCGGAAGAGCTGATTTTACCTGCTGCTGTTGACATGGCTAAGATAATTATCGGTGAGGAAGCAGGGAAACAGCTTCTTAAAATTCCTCTGTCAAACAATACAATAAGCAGGAGGATTGATGACATATCTGAGGATATTAGCAACCAACTTATAAATAGTTTGAGAGGTAAAGAGTTCAGAATTCAATCAGACAAGGCTACTGACAGTCACAAAGACGCTCATTTGATTTGCTACGTTAGTTATGTAAATGAAAAACAGTTGATAGAAGATTTGTTGTTTTGTAAAGAAATTGTAGGAAGCACTTCTGGTAAAGAATTGTTTGATATTGTTGACGGTTTTATGGCAGAGAATGATATTAACTGGAAAAACTGTGTTGGGGTGTGTACTGATGGAGGCCGGTCACTACCAAGGACTGCAATCTCGTATTCGAGCAAAAGCCCCAAATGCTGTTTGGACACACTGTATTATACTCCGAGAAGCACGGGCAGCAGAAAAGTTTAGTTCAGAGTTAAGTGCAGCTTTAAAAACCGTGTACAAGTAATAAACTTAATCAAAACAAGACCAATGAAGGCCCGGTTTTTTCTAAACTATGTGATGACACAGGCGCTCAACACTCATCGCTTTTGTACTATAGCAGTGGCTATCTCTGGGCAATTCTCTGCTAAGAGTGTTTGAACTGAGACAAGAAATCCACATGATTCTGAGTGAAGAAAATAATGTTCTTGCTGATATGTTTATTGATGAAAGTTTTCTCCTTAAACTGGCGTTCCTGACAGACATTTTTGAACGTTTGAACATTCTTAACAAGTCTTTGCAGGGGAACAATACAGATATTTTTCAAATGACTAGTAAAGTTGAAGCAATCAAGAAGAAACTTATGCTTTGGGAAAGAAGTTTGAAGAATGGAGATTGTTCGATGTTTTAATCTTTGAACCAGTTTCTACAAGGAAACAATTTCACTCTGAAAGAAGAAATGAAAAAAATGTTGACTCAGCACTTGTCTAAATTACAGAGTTATTTTGAATACTACCTGCTAAAAGATGAAATCAAAGCGCAGCAGTGGGTAAACGACCCTTTTCAAACTAAAATGCCTCAACACTTCAGTAATGAAGAAGCAGAACAGCTGACTGACATTTCAACAAACTTGTCATTGAAATCAAAATTTCAGTCCCAATCCCTGTTTGAGTTTTGGAGTAATATTGAAAACGAATTTCCAGTGTTGAGCAAGAAGGCTGTTATTCCGTTTGCCAGTTCTTACCTTTGCGAGTGTGTTTTTTCTGCTGTTGCAGTGATGAAATTCAAGTATAGAGCAAAGCTTAAAATTGAAAAAGAAATTCGGGTTGCTCTATCAAAATTTATTCCCAGGTACAATGAACTTATAAAAGACTAACAAGCGCATCTGTCTCATTGAAACAGAAAATTATGGACTTTGTTAATTTATGTATACATTTTTTCAAGTTGGCACTTCATTTATGTTCATTTATGTTTTAGAATGTGTGTTTTTCTAATGTTTGTTTCAAGTTGATTTTCTGGCAATAAATCATGTATTATTACAACTCTTGTATGTTAAATGTTATTTCTTGACATCTGTAAGAACAAGGTAAACCTGGTAAACTTTGTCATCAACTGACCAATTGAAACGTTACATTTTAAATACATCTAATATTGGTCTCTTAATTTAATAATTTTCTAAATAAAATAATAATATCACTGTTTGTTCAAATTAACAAAATTTTATTTGTCCCAAAAAACATTTAAAAGGAACAAACTTAATTCAAACTAACAAAGGAAATAAATTATGAAATAAATGCCCTAATCATAAGTTATTATCAAGAATTCAAAATATATTATATATCTATAATTAAGTAGATAATTCAATTGAAAATGAGCTCATGTACATTTAATGTTTATGAAATTCTATCTCCGGGTAGGGTTTTCGGGCCGGTTCATCCAAAATTTAAAAAATAATTCATTAAACATATCTATACATAACAAATTAAACTATACATTTACAATACACATAGCATATAATATATACAAGTTCATTAAATGAAAGGAATTGTCTACTCATTGATATAGTTAAGTAATATTTGGAAAATAAGTTATTGATTTACAGTCAACACTTTCAAAATAATAAGAAAAGTAACTTCTGTTATAGCACAAGATAAAGTACAATGGAAATAAATAGGTTAGGTCTCACCGAATTCGAAATTTCTTTCTGCAACTTATCTTTTATACCATTAGGCTATAAATGAAATTTTCAGGATTTAGTATTGGGTCATTTACCCTTATGTTTTATTCTTGATTTTTAATACTTTCGCTCAATGGTTTTTATATATGAATAGAGCACTTAGGTATTGAACTGTCTTTGACCAGACCTTAGGTCAGATATGTAATAATCACCATTTTCTTTATTGTTACAAATAGGCTTTCCCTTAGAAAATGTTAAATTTGTTTATTACACTTCACGTTACGTTTTATGTTTGAACCATACGTCTAATTTTTGTTGTTTATCACCGTAACACTAGTTTTTTACTTAGATCTCAGAACAATTTTTAATTAATAAATATCTTATGGACTATTTATATTAAATTAGGAAATAATTCTTTTCATCTTTATAAAACCGATGTCTTTGAGAAATTAACATATTTATATCTTGAGATTAATCCGCGAATATTTTCGACCAATCATATAGCTCGACCACGTCTTACATACTTGCCAGCTGTTGTAGGCCTCTGTATAAATTTCTCAACTGAAATATGGTGAATTTGCATGTTTTCTTCATTGAATTAGAGTGTTCTTTTCGGTTAGTTATATTAACTTATTATATTATTTGGGAAGCTTGTTTATTTCTGAATTGTTTGATATTTGTGCTTGTGCAATCCCTATTTTTGATAACAGGATATTTATAGAATTTACTTCACGTGTTTATGATTTTTGTCTTTTATAAAGTAGGCCGAATGCATGCTAATATGTTTTAATTTTGAATGGTTTTCCTCTGTTTTGATCATTTATTTATATCCGATGATGGGTTAAATTATTCTAAATATAAATTGTTATTTAGATTCGGTTGATTCTTATGTTTAAAAGTTTAATTTGGTTAGGAAAACTCGTCTGTAGCGATTACCGGGTTAGTTTACTATTTCACCGCTAGATCGGTCTCTTCTTTTAATTATTCATTTTGGATTAATGCAATATTTCGAATTGTAATAGTTTTTTTTTTTAATTTCTTTTAGAAAACTATACATTGTACGTCATTTTGAGTTGTTTCACAATCTGTGAGAAATTTTTTAAATCCTAAATTGTGTATTGTTATAAAAATAGTAACAATCTTATTTACAATGTTATGTAAGAATATATTAAAAATTAACTATTCAAAAAATGTAATGCAATGCAAAATGGGTAAATTATACTAGGTGCTCTGCCAAGCCATGTTTGTACTGAAAGGGAGCCGTGGGTTAAAGAAGTTTGGGAACCTCTGACCTAAACTAACTTACAATGGCCAGTGACACTACTGTACTAAAACAAAGTGTAAATGTAAATAACTCATTTGTACCGGCCAATTTATTATAAAACCTGTAAAACCTGAAAAAATTATGGTTGAGACATAGTCTACAATAAAAGTAACTTATTTGGGGTTTTGTAATTTCAAGTTAAATGCATGCATCTAAATAACCTGTTCGATTACAGGCTACAGAATTTTGGGGTCAAATTTACAATACGCATCTACTCTATGTATTATAGTAGAAGTGCAAACCTTTGAGTAAAAAAATTCTCTAGAACAAAATTCTATCATTAATTTCAGTATTTTACTTCCATTATGCCTATCTTGTTTGATATAACTCGATGTTACATCATTGCAAAATCTATATGTTTATAATCCATAGATATTAACGTAAATTGAACAATTTAAAAAATATATATAAAGTTGAATAATTTTAGGTTATAGGCCAAGCTCAAACCTTCCTCTGAACTAACCTCCCTTTGCTCGTGTGTCCTTCTAGCAAAGTATACACATTAATTTTCTTGTTCTAACTTGTCACAAATAGATTCAATCAAACAGTAGGTATATAAAATTAATTTATAGGCCTAAATATATAATATATATTCGAACGATATACAAAATTAATTTTTATAAATATGGACCTATTTGTAAAATTCTTTGCCTAAAGTAATTGTGCATCGCTTGTGTCTCCTGTCTATGGCAGTGGTCCTCAACCTTTTAGGATGTGTGTCCCCTTTGAGTAACCAAAAGCACTGTTGCCCCCACCCACATCCATATTATTTTTGAAAAAATTTACTGTAATACCGTAACCGACCTATTATTAATATGCCTAGCCTCTATATATTACTCAAATGACGGTACATAATTATTTCTCCAAAATATTTATTTATATTACAGTAGGATCTCGCTAATCCGGTCCTATATCGGGATTGGTATTGCCGTACTACCGAAATTACCGGATTAGTGGAACATTAGGTACAAAAAGAAAATTTAACATAAAAACATTATTTATATACAATCATATGTAATATTTAATTACTGTACCTTCACAAACATGTTATAATATACAATACTGGAAAATAATACATTATTCTATATGAAAAAAATCAAGAATACAATGCTTAATTTCTAAAAAGTACAGTGAAGTAAAGTAAATTACTTTACTTACTACTGTATAAAACGTTTAAATTTTAACAGCGAAAAAATTTTCTATGGTTTCTTGCTTGTTTGAATTGAAGGAAAGCCTCAACAAGTTTTCCTGCTGTCTCTTTAGTGTTATGATATCAAATGCGGTAGCACCATTTTCCTCAGCCAACTAGTTTGCATTGGTGAAAGCTTTTAGAACCGTAAAAGCTTGGAACACACACGGCATTTTTGCAAGCCACGGATTATTTGCCATCGCCGTCATATAAACAGTGGCGCGAAGGAGTTAGGCGTCATGTCAGCTGTTTTCAGGTAGTCAGGATCATTCACAAGATGATTCACTACTCTTGAAGAACGACTCAATTTTTTCCTTTTTCTTTTTTATGTCATGTACTGTGCACGGCCAATGTTGTACTTTTGAGCTAAATTAGATAACTTGACCTTTTTCCAAACGTTTTAAAATTTCATACTTTTTATCCAAAGTTAATTTGACGTGTTTATGATTTTCCAGCATTGCACCACATTACAATAATACACAATCACAAACCTGACACACAATCATTACTGATACATGCGAGCAAACGACGGCACAATGGCTGTTTATGTTGTACAGTAAAAACTGACCCTCTGACTCACATACATGCAGGGATTTGAAAGTTGAATGACCTGCCGTCGCTCTCTGAGCGCCAGATTGCTGGACGTGCCGGTGTAGCGTACGGCCGGATTATAGAGACTGTACTGTACTTTTTTTAGACAAAAATAAACTTACATTAAGTAAAAAAACACATTGTGATAATATAACAGTTCAAAAATTATTTCATTAATGAGAGGGTTGACACTGCATGTCTTTCACAAGTATTTCAATTGTTTACCACTGTTTATCCTATCCCCAAATTTTCCTGCGCCCCACAGGCTGAGTGCAAATGTGTCCTAAATTTCAATTATATAAGACTTGAGTTTAGGAAAAAAGAGAACTTAAAACTTCGGGTACATTAGCTATTTATTTCTGTTACTGGTCTATTTAAACTCATATAACGTCAATTTAAACCTAGCATAGGACTAATCAAATTATATAAATACACTACTCGGAAAATATTAAAAACCTCGGCAAAATAAACCTCCAGAAATAATGAAAACAATCTACGTTGCTGTAAAATAGGCTATGTGATGTAAGACTTTTTGCTTAATATTATAAAATGATTTTGCCAATGTTCTTGAAAAATGCCTCTCCCCTTTATTAAAGCACTAGTTGTAGGCCTACTATCAAAAGTTAATGTAGTAATGTCTAATACCTCTTATATACTATTAATATTAAATTTTGGATAGTGCTTATATGAAAGTGTGTATTATAACCTAATTTTTCTTCTTTTCAGGAATTGTTGTCATTGGCAAAGAAGAAAAAAGTCAGTCAAAGTGATGGAGCTGAAGTGGTTCCTGAGAATAATATACCAACAGCTGCAAGTGGAGCATATTCTGATTCAGAGACATCGTCCGGCTCTGATGATGATTGGGATGCAAAGGGAAAAGGTCAACCAAAGAAAAAGAAAAAAAGTAAACCTGTCAAACGGGCAGTTACAAAATCTTCATCGTCATCATCAGAATCCGCCAATGAAAGTGAAGGTGAAAAACCCAAAAGCTCAGAACCCGAAGAAGGTAATGTGGGTTTTTTTTTGCAAATAATCTCACTACTGAAGTACATGAATTGTACAGATAGTTTTTGTTTATATGTTTTAAATTAAATTAAGCTTGTTTGGGATGGGTCCTATTAATTTAATGGTTTAATACACAATTTAATAAAATTCATAAATATATACTTTATTTCAACGAAAACCTGTGTAGTTCATATATAGTCATGCATTAAATTAGGCTGTCAAAATACATGCACATTTAGGTCAATGGTGTAGTATCCAACCCCATACAAAAAATTCAGAATACATTGCTTAAATGTATTTTCATTGTGTTGTAAACATTAAAGTTGAAAGTAGACATGGTCTGAAGTAATACGGTTTTTAAATAGATGTTCTGCAGTTCTCTGGTGTAAATTGGTCGTGCTCTCCTCACTCCAGAGATGGATCGGCCTATCAGCATTAGACACCAATCAAAGCAAGTTAGATACTAGTCCTTGAACCAGGGAGAGATGGTACAAAACCATACCTACAACGGATCATAGCGAAACTTATATTTTTTTTTTTTAAATTACAATAATTTTGAAAACATTCAGAACTTTTATTAAGAAAATATTTTAACCATTTGCGAACCAATGAAATTGTATTGAAACACATTATTCTTACTTTTTAGTTGCAGGTACCTGATGTTTCCTCCGTAGATAAAAATAAGTTAATGAAAAGAATATATAAATATTAAGTCTTACAAGGGTACACGCAATTTGAAAAACGACATCAGGTATGAGATCTTTTACCTAAAAACAGCCTGCATAGTGAATTTCATCCAAACTAACATTTTCCAATTTAGACATCCATACATAATCAGCTGTGCATCGATATTCAGCTAAAAATCACGTATTTAATTGTTTTTCTCTCAAACCCCCGATCAAACTCAAAAATTTAAAAACTGGTTTTCTACTAATGATATAAATTTCAGATCTCTACGTGCCATAGATCTCTACATGCTGGGCAACGTACGCAAATAGACAAACAGTTTACTATCAAAGATTATATAATACCTTCTTTCAAAAAGTATAAAATTTGAGTTGAAAGATTAAATTGTAAATGTTTTTTCTATTTAAAACTAATAGTTTTGTGTAGTACTGTACTGATTAATAATTATAGTATTATACCGTACTTACAAATAATGGGAAGATACTAAGAGGCTGTGATATGGTGTCACATTGTATCCACGATATCAAAGATGTATATTTACTCTGGGGTATTTACTTTGCCTGCTGAACCACATAGCTTTCTTGGGTGACATACTCAAGTACTATTATCATTCGTTTACTTTCTGTCTATTTTTTCGTGTGCAACACCCAAAATCTTTAGAATTCATTGATTTATTTTAGGCGAAGTTTCTGACTCGGAAGGTGGTAGTGATTCCGATTCATCTGAAATAAGCCAGGAAGAGTTCAATGATGGGTACGATGATAATTTAATGGGAGATGAAGATGATCAGGCTCGCCTTGCGCGGATGACAGAGAAAGAGCGAGAACAGGAAATATTTAAACGTATAGAACAGCGTGAAGTCATGAAAACAAGGTAAGCCTAAAAAGTACTAATTATCAATGATTTATTTTTTATTTCGATCGAACCCTGAAGATGTTTTAAATCATGTCTATAATTTTAGGTTCGAGATAGAGAAGAAATTACGTTTAGCAAAAAAACAAGAAATGAAGAAAAAGAAGGGCGGGCATACTGTGAAAAAAAGAGAAGAACGGATGGATCCTAAAGAAAGAAGTAAAGAACGAAAAAAGACTGTAGAAGAAAGTAAACAAGTAGATAAAAAAGCTGATGCAATGAAAATGCTTAAAGCTAGGCGTGAAGAGAGACGAGAGAGAGGTGAGTTTATGTTAATTATTTCTGTTATCAAACTAGTTCTCTTAATATGTTTATTGTATGTATTTACTAAAATTTTCTTACCTACTCAAATTTTTTTCCAAAACTAAAAGTTTAATATTATAGTTTTGAGGAAAGTAAAGAAATCTTTAAAATACAAGTAAAATACTATCGTGCTTGTTGTGCACAATTGTGAGCAAAATAATTTAACCTAATCTATGTTAATTTATTATACAGATGATTATTTTTTGCTATAAATATTTTTTCCAAGCTTTAGTTAATATTTATTTTCATACTATTTCCAAAATGAATTAATCTGATATAAAATTAACCTTAAAATCAATTGTTTTGTTTATATTATTATTTTATAATACAAACGTCAAAATAATTATAACATTTGGTTTTCGCCATTCCGAATATTGATATATTAAATATAAGCCTTACCGTCTTCAATATTACTTTTTAGTATTCGTCACGTAACATCGGCAGTTTCAGCTGTACAGCTATTTTCGAGTTTCTGATCAGGTTTGTCTTCGTCACAGTATAAAAACTCTTACACATTTTTACTAAGTGACTCACAGTTAAGTAAAACTTAACATTTGTTTAGTATTTATAGTAGGCCTAATTGTTTACTATTCATATTCATCGGATGGTAGTGATTAACAATTAATTGTGTTGTTAAATTCAGGTTTTAATAGTTAATTTTTATTACTTGAACTTTACAGAGGAGAAAGAAAAACAGCAGAAAATAGAACAAGACAAGAAACGAGAGGAAGAAGAAAAAGCTAGCAAGGGAGAGGGTGGAGAAGGAGAAGAAGGTGATGATGGTGAAGACGGATCAGATCAACGGACTAAAAGACTCAAGGCTTCCGATATTTACAGTGATGATAGTGGCAGTGGTTCCGATAGTGATGCAGATACAGGAGGTGGGGGAAGTGGAAAGAGTACATCGAAATCAAGACCTGCACGTAGTAGTTCTAGTTCATCGAGAAGTTCTTCTGATTCTGACTCAGATAACAGGTAATCTTAAACGTTATAATTTTTTTTTTAAATCATTAAATCATTGCCTTTATGACTTAAATGTGACATCTTTAAAAATTGATTATCCATTTTATTAATCTTATTCGACAAATGAATTCTTTCATTGTTAGATTTATTTTGTTAGATTTTAATGCTTCTTAAAATCTAAGTACATACAGAGGGAAACTGAGGAAAAT
>JAGFPH010000457.1:306087-366033 GCA_018207615.1 Philaenus spumarius
GGGAGATGTCATGGGTCAAAAATAATAACTTAATAGCACTTTTCTCTCATGTTTCTCCTGACATTTTTAGAGATTTAGATGCAGGAAACTTTTTAATGTGTCGATATAGTACATGTTGACATTATTACAAATGTGCTCTCTCCTCTTTAAAAAAGTAAGGACCAATCATCCCTTCCTTCAAGACACCATACCACACTCTCGCTTTTGAGCTGTGGAGATGTTTTTGATGTAACAGAACTATCGTGAGTTCTTCCTGCCTAAAACTGACATTTCTGTTAGTAAATCCATGCAGATGGAAATGTGTTTTGTCAATATTGTAATTATTTTCTCACTAACTTGCAATCTCATTCGACCAACTGCTAGATGATCTTCATTGTATAGAAAAGAAACCTTACCTCATCATTTAAGATTAGCTGTAGCGAATAATATGACTATCCGAAACTAATATCTTACTCTTGGTGGAACTAGCAAGCATTACCCTTCTCACTATGTCTGCCTTTTCTGGGGTTATTACTGAACAGGTAAGACCATGTGTGTTCCTTTTTATTACAGATCCGGTAGTTCTAAATACATTGATTCATCAGAGTTTCAATTTAAGATCAGATATCAATTAAATTTTTTATGGACAATATGTTGGGACAGTAACTATAGAATCACAGTTTCTAAAACAAACTGCTCAATGAAAAACCCATAAATTTCTATGTTTTATCCGTTAGCATTGCCTGAACTTTTGCCGAAGGTGAAATCTTTATCTCCCTTGAAGAGTATTAGTCTTGTCAATACATGTGATTTCTCTGCTCCTTCCTGTACATATAATCTAATGTCTATTTTAATCTTAGCTCTAAGATTTAAAATTCTAAAATGATATTGCTAATTATTCTGAATTGTATCTATTAAGTTTGAAAAATTTAAAATACTTGATTTTCATACTGTTTGAGCTCATAAATTGTATTTAGTTTCAGACCTGTACCAACAGACACGGCTGTACTCAATTAGTCATATTTATGCTTAAAGAACAATATATTGTTATTTTTAAACAATTTTAAATTGTAGCCCTTTTCCTCATCACTGTCTTACATTCTGAATTCCCTTAATCTTAATGAAGTTGTAGAATATTAAAGGATCAGGTATTCATTAAAATTAAATTATTGTAGACCTGATTTTGAGAAATAGTCCTATTTTTACTGTATATAAAAATATTCTGTTTTTTTTAACTACTTTTTTTTCTTTTTCAGATCAGTTGCAAGCTCAAAAGCAAGAACTAGAAAAGTTCAATACATTTCAAACAAAGATGAATTAAACAAAATCAGACTATCAAGGCACAAAATGGAAAGGTAATTTATTAATTTTTAAGACTCATTATTTTTAGCTTTAAAATAAACATCTATAAGTTCACCACATATTTTCATTTCATCTCTTTCGGGACTGGGGATAGCTCTGTTGGTAGAGCGGGGCTGTTTTCAATTAACAAATGGGTATTGATGTTGGTTTTCCCATATGTTGTCCCTCAATTGTAGTGCCAAGTTTATTCCCGTCTTTCATTAGTTCTTTGGGCACAAAGTAACAATGTTAAGAAAAAGAAATGTATTGCCTTGATATTTTAAGTATTATAATTATTAAAATAAAACTAAATTAGTTTTTCACCTAGTTACCTAAAATACATACTATTTTTCTCAACAATTCTTTTATGTTGCTGGTATGGACTGTTACATTTATTGTTAACCCTTTGAGATAATAGAATTTTTTATAAATTATACAATGTTAAATTCGGATTACCTAATTTTAGGTACTTTTCCAAACATGCATTGCCCAAAAGTGTCTAAAAAACGAATTTACTAACATAAATCATTTGCAAGTTTTTATTAAGTGTAACAATAACTTTACAAAGTATATACAGTAAAGTATCAATAATGCAGACTAATTGGGACCAGATCCTGTCCAAATTATCAATTTGTCCGAATTTTCGAATATGCTGTATAACAATGCAGCGCTACTCTAACTAGACCACTGCCGACTGTGCCGAACAAATAAAGTATTATGGCCATTCAGTGTTAATTCCTACACGGCTGAACCTATTTAGAGGACGTCTTCCAAATACGTTTGACCCTGCAAACTTTCTTACTGACACGCAACTTACTACATATTAGTGTGCTAGTGATTCTTGCAGTGTAATGAGAGGCACAATGTTTTAAGGGAGTTTTGGATGTCATTTATTAAAACTCGGCATTCAAATAAAAACTTTTTTTTATTTTCACCAAGCACATATTTCAGTAATCAACTACAGTACATACTGTATTTTTGTTTAAAATTTACATACTGTAAAACAACTATTTACTGAAAAAGTCCTTGATTGTAATTTTTATGGAATCCGGATTTTGGACTCTCTGGATTTTTGACGTTTGAATTATTGACGCTCTACTGTGTCACATAAAATATTGGTTAAATTACTTTGTTCACAATTGTGCAATCTAAGCAAGTGCATGCAAACCATACAGGTATCTCCTCTAGTAAGTTATAAAATAAATATTGTTACAAAAAATCTATTTTTATGTTACATTAGTGTGGACCCAAAAATATTTGACACGTTAATAAGTTCTCTTATAGACATTATATTTTTTGATGATTTAAAATGGTAGTACAAATTTCTCGACCTTTTCAATTTAAATAATTCTGGCTATCCCTACAACTCAACTTATATATTTATTACAATCCTGATAATTTATATTTTAAAATACCTAATTCTATTAAAGGCACTTCTATCTCAAACACACAAAATATATTTTGTTCTACGATTTATATCTTTTAATTATATTTTTTCTGTTTAGGTTTGTCCATCTACCATTTTTCAATCGTGTCGTCGTAGGGTGCTTTGTACGAATAGGTATTGGTAATCACAATGGAAAACCAGTTTACAGGGTAAGTTTTTGTAATAATTTTTTGCGAAATTATTTTACAAAAATATAAAACAGGATTAAACAAATAAATCATTTATGCAAAGTTATAAACCAAACAAGAATGGAATTGGCTGAAGCTGGTTCTTTCACTTAAACGCAGGCAAAGAAAGGGCGACATGGTAAAATTAATGTTAGTGCTAATCGATAAATACTGCTAATATTTTGTATATTATTTTTTACATATTGCTCTGCTAAAATAATTCAATAATTTGTGCACCTCACTGTCCCAGGGCAATGCCCTCACTCCCCCCTCCCCCTTCCCTTTGGATAGCGCTTAGGTTAATAACAAGTTTTGTATGAATTTCATACAATTTTATAGTATACTTTTTACTACACTAATACCTTTTAGAAATTTAGAAAATTCATATATTTTAACATAACTATGACAGAAAATTTTATTTAGTATGAGTTTGTTTGAATAGTATAAGAAATTTTTAAAAAATTTATAAAATCTTTAATAAAAGATCTTTGACAAATATCTACGGTAGTGTAAAAGAGGACTTAGAGAACAATACATGTTTATATAATTATCTGTATTAATTGGGGTTTGGGCTAATCCAGGTAGTATAGCTCACGAATTAAATGAAAAAATGTCTGACACTGAGAAACCATATTTATTATTCAAGTAAAAATTAAAAATAATAATTGTTTGACATTACAGAAATGTACCGGTTCAAAACTGAAAATAAAGCTCAAAGCAAATAAGAAAAATATCAAATTAATTATAAAAACTCCTGTGCTTTATTTTATTTTCTCTTGTTTGATTTCACTACTGTAACTTTCTTGATTTAATAAATATTTCCTGTGTTCTTTCCTCCAAAATTGATTCAGATAATTGGAGTTCTACTCTATTAGTATTTATTTTGTATATATTATAATTCTGGGTGAAAGTATTCGCATAAGGTCAAGGAAGTCCTTAAAAAGTCACAATTTGTTGTCCGAGGGCACCAATACATGTATTTGTAATTGTTGGACGAAATCTGTGTGTGGCTTTAACTGGAGCACTTCACATTGATAAGATCGTACTATATCGTTTTATGAACCACTGGAGTAAAACATGTGACAGCTCTGGTTACTAAAAGTCCAGTTTAGTTGGTCTCGTTCACTTTAAACTGTTCATTTGATCGATATTTTAACAGTAAAGAGAGATTTTGAACATCAATATCAACCAGATTGAGAACTGAAAAGTAAGCTTGTCTAGTAGCGGATATTTTTTGTAGTGTGTTCAATATTAAAATAAGTATTCACCATTTCCAAAAATTGGCAATTTAAAAATTTCTCATGTGAAAGTTGAGCACTATAAAATAATGAACTCACCCCTAAAGTTGCCATGTAAAAGTAAAGGGATCCCCCATTAGAAGTAAGCTGTCAGAAATTCAGTTAAAACTTTATCTATTGGTTCACTTTAGATAGTATGTGATTTATGCTATGATTAAGGAAAAGTTTTGAATTGAATACACTTTTTGAATGTTACCTTATATTTTTTTTAAATCCTGGGATTACGGTGGTTAAATAATTTTTACCACAACCTCCAATTTAACAAAACTAAATTTGTTTAATTTTAATGTTTAAATAATTTTACCTTCATTTAATTAAGTTTTTGTGTCAACGTTACTTCCTTTTTTCTACTTACTGCAAGCAACAATAACTACTAAACCGTTCACTTAGCTCGCACTACTGCAACTCTAAAGCTATTTATTTTACAAAAACTTTGATTTTGTCTACAAGTTTGATGATTATTAATTTCAATATTTAATAATAATAACTGAAAAGTATACACGTAACTAAAAATGTTGTAGGTAATTTAGTTAATATACAAATATGATGGATCAAATTTGTACTAATCTACTTATAAAGGATATCCAAAAGAAAATCCAGATACAACAGGAAATAAAATGTATTAAAACTAAAAATGTATTAATGAATAATAGTGATGAATTAACAATGTATACAATTTCAATACACAAAATAAAAAAAGGTTGATTACTAGTATTCAAATAATGTTATTGTTAACAGATGTGTTAAAAATGAAATAGTTTGTTGCTGCTTTGTGCTATGATAATAATTTGAAAATATTCTGACTCATCCAATTGACATTATTGTTTAATGACTCACTGTTTACTAACAAATACGTAACACTGGTTGCTATGAGAGTTAGTATTAATTGGTGATATGTAGCTTGTTTAAAAAAAAAAACTGTTTAAACACACATTGTAGGTATGCCTGGTTCAAAGGCTAATTCTTAATGCCTCTTCCAAGCCATTGTTGTCTTTTAAGGCTTTTTTTATATGTCTTTTTCTTCTTTATAATTTAGGTGCCATTCACCGAATTAAATTTTTTCAAACACTTATTTACCTACTTATATACAAGATTGATGTGATATTCATACAATTAATATTTTTTTGTTTGCAAGAAGAAATGAGAAGTATGAAATAGACATGATTTATACTTTTATATAGATGATAATAATGTTATATGATAATAATATTCAATAGCATGATGTGAAGTATTTACAATATTTGGGGAAATTTACTATAACACAAAGCTATAAAAATATAATATTGGGTGAAGGACATAACGTATGAATGATTTTTACAAATGACTTTTATTAAAAATTTTTTATCATTACAGAAATAACCTGATGATAAAAAAATGAGAAATTACACTCAGAAGCCATCAGGAAAATTATTTAACAAGGGTTTAGCAAATAAATTTAAAAAATCCTGGCTCTCCTGGACTACTTGTACTTCCTGTAAACAGATGTGATACCGGAGATCTTTTCAAGTGTGTTATCTTTGGCATCTCAGAAATAATTGATATTTGATTAAATGGGGGATTTTATTGTAGGCAATAAAAACAAGTTGTGAAATTTTGAAAAATTGCCACTATTTTCCAATATGCGGCTATCTTTGAAATTTCTTACAAAAGCTCCTATTTTTTATTCCGTTTATGGATTTGCACAGAATTTTAGGCCTTTTTTATTCTTAATTTTTAACTTTTTGTCAAACCACTACAGCACAGAAGGGCAAAATAGTAAAAGAATGGCTCTAGTGGCTTAATGGTTACGTTTTTACATCAACAAATAAAAATGTCTCAAAATTACATTTTCTATCTAACATCGTCATAAATTAAAGGGTTTCCACAAGCAATTTTCGAGTTAATCACCACCAAATTGGAAACTGAAAAACAAATTTTGTAAACTTGAACGTATCTTAAAAAAAGTAAAGTTACAAGGTGACAGATATAGGTCATAGTTAAAAAGTTAACTATTGGTCCTTAAGACACCCTATAGGTTGGTGCCTGCATATGTAACAACATACAATTTAGACTTTATTATCTAATACCTATTTAATTAAATTTTTTAAGGTAGCAGAAATCAGTGGCGTCTGCGAAACTGCTAAAATATACCAATTAGGGTCAACAAGAACAAATAAGGGTCTGAAGTTAAGACATGGAGCTCAGGAAAGAGTGTTCAGGTTGGAGTTTGTAAGTAATCAGGAGTTTACAGAAAGTGAGTACTTTAAATGGAAAGAAACATGTGCTCTCCAAGGTATATCTGCACCAACACAAGAAGAATTAGAACATAAACTAAAGGACATAAAGGAAGCTTTAATATACGAATTTAAGGAAGAAGACATAGAAAAGGTAATAATTTGTGTTTATTTTTCCACCCCTTGCACCTAGGGTTGCAGTTGTAAAACCAGTTTAAGAAAAATGTTTTGGTAATATTAGAAGGTTTTCAGTTGTTTTGAACGTCCTCAACATTGTGTCTGCTTACTAAAATTAATTACTTACTATCTTATAACACCTTGCACTACTAACTATGATCTATTACAAAATTAATACTTATGTATTATAAAAGAGTTTGCGTTTTAGTAAACTAATATTTCCCTAGCCCCTTAAGCTACGTTAATGTTAACATATCGTAAATTACACGCTTTTGTAAACAAGGTTTGCTGAATATTCTCCAGCAAGGAAGCTGAATATTTTCCAGAGGGTCGCGAATACAGGAGAGGAGCCTAAACTACTCTTACGGTACTAATAAATACTCCCGAATTCCCTTACGGCAAACTAGAAATCTCTTAATAGGTAACACTTACGCCAAAGTAACGATTCCTAGCCAGACTCGACGTCGAATGATCGAATCACCCGTTCACAAGGAAGGCTTGATGTCGAATGATCGACCCTTCCACGAGGAAGGCTCGATGTCGAAAGACTAAATGATCCTGAGCGCTGATCTTCGGCCACTTATATACCCATCGGTGACGGGCAAGAATAAACAAAAGATAAACTTTAGCCTTAACGGGTCTTGCCCGTCCATTCCTGCCGTATTCCACGTTCCCTTGATTTGGCTTGCCTGAGTAAACAAACGATAACAGAGGTGCAGTGCCAAGGGTCTATTGGGTCCAATCCAACAATAACTAGATTTGACAAACAAAGCACATGTAGTTCGAAATAAAAATTGTGGGGTTGAAAAATCAACCCGTTACATCATATACAGATGCAGCAAAACTATTTATTGCACAAAAATCTACAACCCTTAAACTATTTTTCTACATAGCTCCCGTACTTTCTCAGGCATTTGTCATAGTGTATCTCAGGTTTTTGTATGCCTTCATAAAAGGCTGCTTGTGTTATCAACCATGTGGTAACATGTTCTTTCAGCTCATCATCGTTGTTGAAGCGTTGACCACCAAGGAAAGATTTCAGATGCAAAAAGAGATGGAAGAAGCGAGGTCAGCGCTGTACGGAGGATGGTCAAACACGTTCCAGCCGAACTCCTTTAGGAGATTTTTTGTCACATTCGCAGTGTGTGGTCGAGTTTTGTCATGAAAGAAAACAACACATTTTGATAGCATTCCTCAGCGCTTATTCTAAAATTCAATCAGTAAAGTGCTTTGTCTCCCTCAAAACACTGTGCACATGATTTTTCGAGATGTCAAGATAGGGGTTTTGTATTGCTGGGGACGAAGTATGCCTCCATTCCATCGATTGCCGTTTAGTTTTAGGGGTATCGTAAGCAACCCAAGTTTCATTTCCCGTGACTATCTGAGAAAGTTATCGCCCTCTTTATCTTAACGTGTCAAAACTGAAGTACACACATCCGTTGTTTTTTGTGTTGTTGCGTAAGAATTTTGAGCACTCAATGTGAGCAAAGTGTTCGAAAACCCAGTTTTTCAGTAACAATTTTATGAATTAGCAAGAGCATTAATTGTAAACTTACGGTTTTCCTTAATTTTTTTGACAATTGCTCAAACTAGTTCAACAGTAACCAAAAATAGATGTCCACTTTGTTCTTCATCGTGCACTTGATCACGCCCTTCATTAAACTGTCGGATCCATCTCCTCACCATTGAATCGCTCATTTCATTTTCTCGCAGATTCGTCAATAAATATCAATTTTTTTAACGTTCTTTACATTTAGAAAACGAATCACATCTCTGATTTCACAAGCGGCGAGATTTTCAACCAACGCCAACATTATAAACAAGCACTACAAAGCGTACACAATCAACAACGCTCTCAAAATGGCGTCATTTCCTTCTTAACTCGGAGCGATGTAAACAGATGTGTGGAACTGTGATCGATAAAAATAGAAACGGAACTTATTTTCTGGATATACCTCTTGTTAAAGGTTGATAAATTACCTGTTATAGTTCCGTCAAGAGATCCTCAGGTGTTAAAAATATCACTTGCGAGAGGTTGTCAGAACATTAAATACAACATTTAAAAAACACAAACGTGTAACATTGAATTTAATTTGTCCGGCATTAATTGTTGTGGGTATGAGAGCCGGGCTTGAACTGCCGATAAGGATCTCCACTAGTCAATGACTTTCTTCCTTTCCTCGCAAAATTATCTGTTGTCTACAAAGCGGAGACAAATATTATATTACAATTAAACGATAATTTGTCGTTTAGGACATTATGTGATTCCATTTTTACCACATTTTAAATTTCAAACTCCTAAAATACACTTACATAAACTCTCTTTTTTCAGAACTTTAAGACCTTCGTGTTGGTCTGTAGATCCGTGTATGATCGGAATCAATAAGGTGACAGTCATCACATACCAATTTGTAGATGCCTGTACATTTGGCAAAATCTTTGTTTTTATTTTTGTAGACATGTTGTAATTTTCTCTGTAATTTATTATGTGTGCTGAAAACACAGGAACAAAAACAATAAGAAAAAAACCAACACTGCATAGTAATGCAAAGAAAAAGTTTATCTCCACATAGATTGGTAATTTTTTTTAATCAACGAATTGGCAATTACAGAACGAATTGGCTAAAAACAATGTCAACAGAGCTTTGAGTACACATAATAAATTACAGACAAAATTGCAACAACAAAAGTTTTTAACAGGCATTTAAAATTGATGTTCAGAAATGTATAATTCAGTAATATATTACTTATGTTAATATTTATTGAATTACAGCTTTATCTTACAACCTACACACAGGCCAATAACTTGGTCACTGTGACGCCCTCTCATACATTTTAGATCAAGGCCCTATGTACAGTAGAACTTCGGTTATCTGAGCCTTGGTTATCAATTCTTTTAACTTACAAATAAATGTAAGTTAACTGAATTGATTTTGATAAAGAATTCATAGCTTGAGAGGATATCTCAATAAGTGAATTTATAACAACAAAAACTTTTGTGTTAGATTGAACTGAAAGAAAACAAAACTGTCGTTTGCCTTGTACATCCTGAAAACATTTCCGCTCCTTACCCAGCGCAATAGTATGATGATCTTTAGAGGACAGGTGATCTTTAGTGAATGACGAAGCGGTCTTGGGCCTGCAATACACTTCCATCCTCACGGCATCGTATTTACGAGTCACCATCCATTCCCACGAGTAGTTTCTTCTCCCTGCTAATGTATTTTGTTTGTAGTCGGTGTCGGTGTTAAACTTTGTGAATATTCGAAGGCGAAAGCGTGTTGTTTTATCTTTAAATTAAAAATAGGAAGCAATTAAATGATTAGATGGAGGTAATTCAATAAGAAAAGTGGTGGCTAGTGATTTAGGAATTGAGGAAGTGACTGTCAGGGATTGGAGACGAAATAGATCGGAAATTGAAAGTGGTTATCTCAACGACATTCAAATAAAGAAGACGCTAGTGTGGCGCAACCCCTGGTCAGTTCACCCCTGCGGTGTCCGTTCACTTTAGAAAATGTAGTGAGAAAAACATATTTGCTAATAATAGATTTAGACGAAGTTAGAAAAGCCCAAACAATGGATGAAAAATGCCAACTTTTGAAATTACGTAAAAATTACAAAACAAGCCCAGAAAAAATAATATATTTTAAATCAGGAATTGAAAAATTGATTTTGGTGCCAAAATCATTAAGAAATAAAATCATTGCATTAAACCACGATCTAATTACAGCAGGTCATCCTAGGAGTTAAGAAAACGTCTAGGATAAAACAAAAATTTTATTGGTTTAACATGGAAAATGATGTTACAAATTATGTTTGCGCTTGCAAATCTTGCGCGTAGCGAGTTGATTACGGTAAATCCAAAGCACCATTGGGCGATATTTTTACAGAACCAGATTTACCATATAAGATAATAGCGATAGATATAATAGGCCCTTTGCCAATAAGTAAGGATAAAAATAGGTATATCTTGTAGTAGACGATTTTACAAGACATGCCACATGTATTCCGTAGTAGACCAAACTGCAGAAATAACAGCTGAAAAATTGATGTCAAAAATTATATGTTTGTACGGCATTCCAGAAATTATTATAACTGATAGAGACTCAATTTATATAAGGGGGGGGGGGGGTAGAATCTTGCCTTTGCCTTATGTAGTTTAAATTAGTGTAACGGACCAGCAGAGAAGAATTATTATGTGATTGTTTGGATAAACGTTTTGAACACAACTACACATTTACCAGACTTTTTTGGAAGAACCTTTCTACACCGCTCCATCCTGACAACGCCTGTAGGCTCGCAAGAGAGCCGAAAGCACAGCCGAAAAAGGGAGACACACCATTGTCGGGACACCGCAAGGGTGAACTAACTGGGGGTTGTGCCACACTAGACAATCAATTAAAAAAAGTGAGCATGAAAAAACTTCAGAGGCATTATTTTTGTGGTTTTTATTACAGTATTCACATTTATTTAATTTGAGTACATTACCAAACCTTCTTTGTTTATTTAAAACTATATTATTTAAAGACAAATAAAATAGATTTTGAAGTAAGTATGGCTCCAAATCAGCCTATAACTATGTAAATGATGAGGGAACTCGCACCTCTATGGTTTTCTCACGGGTTTAGATAACCTGGGTTCTGCTGTATAACTAAATAATTAGTATTTATTATTATGTATAAGTGTTAGTAATTTATTTGTTTTCCTGTATTGTGTTTGTGTTTGTCTAGTAAATAGTTATTTTAATTTTTTTTAAACATATTTAGAAAAATATTATTTAACTTTGGTACTTACAGGTTTTTTTAAATATCTAACAATATTTTGTAGTACGGTATAGTAAAGCACTGTTTTATTATTATTATTAGAAAAAGGTCAAAGTCCTAGGACTTATTTTCCTATTGTATTTAATCATGCATTGTATTTAAAAAATAAACAATTAGTAAAACCTTGTACCGCTGTATCCAACTAGGCTTACTAATTGTTTATTTTTTAAATGTGTATTTTTTCATAGTTTTTAAGATTTTGGATAACTTAGTATCACTCAATTTTCAGATTGTCCGGGAAAAGGAACGTTTCAAACAGAATCCATATAATTATGCCATGAAAAAGACTGAGCTCATGAAAGACAAAGATATGGCGATATCAAAGTAAGATTTTATCCATGCATAACTTAACATAATTGTTATTATTCTACAAGAATCATGCAGTAAGTAAAGAACATTTCAATGGACACAATTAACCCTGGAGAACTCACAGCATGGTCTTTTCAACCGCATCTTTAGATATTTATGAATTCTGAATATTTGACCTTGAGAAAACTTCTCCTCTTTTCCTTTACCAGTTAGTTAGGGAGCTCACATGCAAAACATTTAATTTAGTTGGTGGCAAACAGTGTTTATACTCCGTTTACTAAACCCTTGCGTTATGTGTGGTCGTTTCTTCCGCGCGCGAGTGTTCGTTGTTAATGTTTCCGTATAAACAATCATTTGTAAAATAAAAGTTTTTTTGTTATTTTATTTTATATGTAAATAAGTTCTTTAATACTTTAAATTATAGTGTAAAATACAATTAATAACGTAGTTATTTTGTCCTAGCACCTAATAAAGTGCGGTCTAAAACACTGTGCGCTGTTTCAAGAGAAACAGTTATTTTAAAAGAAATTATTTCAAACTTTCAGAAAGATATAGACTATTTTTCCACATCTTCTATTCACTCCTGGTGCCACCGGTTGACTCATTCAGTGACAATTTGTCCACCCCCTTTAAAATCTTACCTTAGAGTGTAGATGGAAATCACTGATCGCTGAGTAAGGGGCGAAAACATCTCAGTTAAACTGTTGAATTAAATCTTGAGTTATTGCACCAGAGTGAGAAAAGTCGTAATGGTGAACTAAAATTACATCTCTGTATGGTGAAGCTAGTGACAATTAATAGAGGTATTTGTCTTTTCTTAACATAAAATCAATTTGTATGCCATTTTAATTATGACAATGACTTCATTGATTGTCGGTTTATTTTGTGAGAGAAACATGCTCCATCACTAGTAATTATATTATCCAAAGTTTGTCTAAATCTTGATGATAATGAATGAGGAATGTCAAAGCACTGACTGAGTTTGTTGGGGAGTTTATAGTTATGGCAGCAGTGGTCAGCGCGGCTGGAGATGTGTGCCATTCTTAAACTTTCTCTTAGTGGATTTTATTCTTATTTGTTGAATATATATTTGTATATTCTTTAATTATTTAAAAAATCTTATTTAATGTGCTTATAGAGGGGATGAGTTGGAGGCTGCACGGATTGCTCAAAAGTTGCACGAACTTGAAGAAAGAGCGAACGAACTAGACAAAATGCGGACATCAACAATATCTAGTATAAGTTATATAAATGACCGGAATAGAAAGAAAAATGTAGAGGAAGCCGAGAAAGCTATTATGGTAAGTTGGTTATGTTTTGATTGCATTTAGATTTCTTTTAAATTAATAATTATGATACAAATCTAATCCTACTAAAAGTTCTGAATATTAACAATTCTACTTTAGAAACCCTAAAATTGTTCCATCAGGAGGCAAAACTATTTTCAAGTGTTAATATTTGATTATATTATTACATACAGAGTGGTTATGATAATGAGTAAAGATAATTCAGGGGGCCTATGGGTCAAAAACAAAGAAAACCTTCCTATAAACATATTATAATGGTTCAAATCACATCTAAAATAAGAAAACTAAACGCCTATACTTTAAAAAAACCAAATATTAGATACATTAACAAGTCAGCTGTATTTAATGTACTACTCAAGTCAAGTAAATGTATGTGTTACTCACGTAATACCAACAGAATTAATTAAATGTAAGTGTAGACACTCAATGACAAAAAAATTTGTTTATTGTAATTAAATTATAAGAAAATCTTTCAAACTGTATATTAGAAATGTTCTTATGTATTTAGTAAAACTAATGAGAAATTAACACTGTTAGATTAGGAGAAATGACAACTTATGTCAACTCCAATTGAAGAGCTATATTATTACTTCGGTATATTAGTAAATTCCTTTAATTAAAATAATATTTTGGCATATGAGAAATAGAAAAAAACAAGACAATAATTACAATACCAAATAAATATTTATAAAAAAGGTGTAATTTTCGAACAATATAAAAATAATAAGAACTGTTTTGATGTTAATACACTGGACTCCATTCATAAAGTTCTACAAGTCAGCAGATTCTGTGATGACGCGCAGGGCGTGCAGAACACCAACCAATCATAATGCAAGATGCCGATGATGACAAAACATCCTACCGTCCATGTAGAAGAAAAGCAATAGTTTGAACTCGAAAGGACGCTATTTTTTGATACAGTCGTCGCGTCGAAGCGCTAGTAAGAACAATCGCCAAAAAGAAGCTCCGTATAAAAGTGTCTTATAATCAAAGTTACAGTGGTGAATTCAGTGAAATTTAGAACAGAATTGAAAGTAACAAACAGATGCCAACTTTAAGTGTTTGATAGATTCATTAGTAAATTCAAGAATGCGTATAAATAAAGTTTGTTCATGGCAAGCGAGTGCCTATCGCGAGATAACCATTATATTATTAAACTTATTATATATTGCAATATAATAAATAGTGACATTTTAATTTTGACTTGTGCAACTAAAACTGAGCTATGCCTTATCATCCGAAATCATATATATTTTGTACTTACCAATTCATCTTTTTTTTAATTGAATAAAATTTCATTTTGTTATTGTAATTCAACTTTATTTATTTCCTAAAATTAGAGATAGTAAAGATTTTATTATAAATTGCTTACAAACGTATGGCTTTCTTAGAGTATTAAATTATTTTTCATTTATAATAGAAGAAATATTATAATATGTCCGGAAACACTTCCATTACCAGTTATCTGCGATAAATAATGTATACCTCTAGAATGACTTACCGATTGAGTTGACATTTTGCTCATTGTTCATCAATGTAAAGACCTATTTTAAGGAAATAACTTGTTCCAATAATCCGTTTCAAAATGGCAGCAATATTTGACCATTTTAAATAAAAATAACAAAATCAGTAATTTTTTATAAAAACTGTCAAGAGTGAATTTTTGTAGCCCTTTTTATGGCAATCCTATTTAATGGTGTAACTGTCAAAACTATTGAACAAGATATATTGTAGTACAACCAAGTTAACTTCAAGTAGGTCTCGTGCAGATTGGGGAAATTGGGGGCGAGTTATGTCCCAAGTAATCTACCCAACCATCATATACACATCTCAATATTGTTTGAAGTTAACTCTGTTCTACTTTAGCAAAGAAATATTGTTCTCTGTTGATAATACTATAGCAAAGAAGTTATGTCCCACGTAATCTACCCAACCATCATGCACATCTCAATATTGTTTGAAGTTAACTCTGTTCTACTGTAGCAAAGAAATATTGTTCTCTGTTGATAATATTGTAGCAAAGAAGTTATGTCCCACGTAATCTACCCAACCATCATGCGCATCTCAATATTGTTTGAAATTAACTCTGTTCTACTGTAGCAAAGAAATATTGTTCTCTGTTGATAATACTGTAGCAAAGAAATTATATAACTAACAATAAAATTTGCAACAAAATCGTATTAGTGGTTCTCAAGATATAAGCAAAAATACTTACATACAAAGTTCACTATTTATATTTGCACTCGCTTCCTTCACATAATTGAGAGCAACATGATTTAACATAAGCTTTATTTTACTATGCGAATTATTATTACTTAAGCCGCGGTCAGACTAGGCTGGTTACCAGCCGCTAGTAACTAGCCGCTGGTGATATTACCAGCAACCAGAGTAGTCTGACCCAGCACTAGCAGCTGGATAATGCCAGCGACTAGTATTTACTAGCCGAAAACAGAAGTCGAACATGTTTAACTTTTTAACGCTGGCTACCATCCGCTAGCAGTCATGTGATCTCCTCGCTGGCGCCAGCCAGCCAATGTGAACCCCTAGTGGCTGGTGGAGTTGTAGATTTCTAATATAAAATTACAACTATGTGGAATTAAATTATACTAAAATGTTGAATTAATTCTGTTGAACCCTGGTCTTGTAACCATTATAGTGTTGTCATTGATTTTTAATTTTTTATAATCAATATTTTAAATGCATTATATTGGTTATTATTGTCACGTGTATTAAAATAACATTCATAAAATGAGTAGTTATTATTAACGGCTAAAAAATCTAAACTCAGAAACAAAACGAAATTGTAGGTAGTCCTACAACTTTTGTTATTTAAGATTTATTATAATACTGAGAAACTGCTTAAAAGATTTCAATCCTAAAATATAGGCCTACCTAAAATAATGCAGTTTAAAAAAATGTTTTTGCAAATCCCGTCCATGTTTTTTAAAATTAAAGATAATATTTGTCATATATAATACCGCGATGTTAATCATGGTCTCATATAAACATTTAATCAGTTTCATACTCATTTTCATAATAACAGTCACTTTACAAGCCGCTAGTAACTAGCCTTGCACATTCAAATTGAACCCTTTCTCCTGCGCTGGTTGCTGGTGATATTACCAGCGGCTAGTTACTAGCGGCTGGTAACCATCCTAGTCTGACCGCGGCTTTACTGTACGTAATATTTTTCTGAAGATTAAGTTAACAATTATTTTCAAGAAATGTTTGCCTTAAGGCATCGTTTAATATTTATAATAAATGGGAAGTATGGCTTTGGTTAGCGTTGCCGTCCAGTCTATTACAACACTTTTGTGCAAGTTCAAACCTATTTACTGGTGTTCAGCTTACTATCCGTGGTGTTTGTACTGTCAGTCTTTATTTAGTCTAACTGACATAAAGTAAAGACATTAAGCAAAACCAAACCAAATTTACTGGAGTAATGATTTTGAATCAATTAATTTTATAAATAGATTTTTGAATTGTGTTCTCGTGAGTATCTTTTTTTAGATGAAGTTATGCTGTTACTTATGATAACAAACTGGTGACTGAAGTGGTGTCATGAATAAAAATATGTGTACACTTTAACTGCAGATCAAATAGGTTTTTAAAATCCTCCTTTTTTAACTCTTCTTATTGTTCTGAACCCTTATTTCTACACTAAATGCATCTACAAAATAATATAAATTTGAATCTGGTTTATTCTTTTCTATAAATCTAACATAAATGTAATTAAATTTTTTAGGAAGAAGTAAGAAAAAACAAAGGAAAGAAAGTAGACGATCCATTTACAAGACGAAGTACAAAACCACGAATGGTATTTAAGGCCAGTGAGAATCAAGATGACATACCAATGGTCGAGTCACCTAAACAAAAAAATAACAATGCTTCTGCTGTAAGTAATGTTTTAATACAAAGTTCGTTTGAATAAACATAAAGGTATTTATTAGGCTAAACATTTGTCTTTTTTATTAGGGTGATAGTGATGGTGAAGGTGGCAAAGAAAGAGGACCTGAAGTTAAAAATAGGTTAGAAGGACCTACAGAAAATATGGACCCGGAAAGGAAGAGGGAAAAAAGTGGTCAAGGCAAAAGTGATGATCTATTTTCTGCTCACGATTTCGATATTAAAATTGATCTGGAAGTTCCATTGCCAAGTATGTTTATTTTTATAATATTTTTGTTGCTATGTGTTCAATATGCATAAATGTTTTATTTTATTTTAATGTTGATATACTTCCAATTTTACATTAAATTTTTTTAGGAATTGAGCATTTTACTTTGATTACTTCTCTGTCATTAAGGCATGAAACTAGCTAGCTTGACACTGAAGAAATGACTAATCATAGTATGGATTGAGTTTTTATATATAAACTAGGGTTTAAGTAAAAGAAATTATGCCAATTAATAACTCATGAGACAAATAATACAAAGTACGGTATATAAAAACAGAAAAATTTATATATTGGCTACGTTGTAACACAAGTTTTATTTAGCCTAGTTATTTTTAGTTAAAAATTTAATATATTAATTTGTGCATTAACTTTCATTATTACTAAGTAATACACTGAACGCTGCTTCCATGTCTTCATTAGTTTAACTGGCCTAAAGAAAAGTCATTAAGAAAGAAAAAATATTAATACTAATGAATTAATGACAAATCCCAAGAAGGATAACCAATTTTAAGTACTGACTCCTCGTATATTCTTTTGAAAAGGTACGTGACAATTTTGTTTTGTCTTAAAATTACAACTCAAATTCTTTCTTGTCTCTAATGTCTATTCTTGCCTTTGTTGATCCCGATAAATTTTATTTAATAAATTCTCATTCGTAAATCTCAACTTTCATTATTTTCTCAATAGTTTCTATAAATTTTTCAAGTATCGATTAGTAAAAACAACTTGTTAATTACTCGAAGTATTATAACGAATTGAGAGCATGAGAACTGTCTCGACTTTATAAGAATTTAGTTTTGTTAAAAAGTTTACTGAATTGTCTCTAATTTTCATGGTTAAATAAAAACCCAATTCAGTATCCTTTCTGTTAAATTAGTATTTTGAAACTTTTTGGGGGTTTCAAGCGGATAAATAAAAAAAGGTTGTCAAGACAAAATTATTAATGCCAGCATTATAGGCAAAAATTATTTACTGCACTTTGTTGGTGTAAATGTGATTTTTTTAATCGATTTTTTCATAAATCTTAATGAGAAGGTACCATTTGATGATAATATTATTTGCAGATAATCCAGTGAGTGTTACGCCTAAACCAGTGAATCCTGTAAAAGACAGCGGCCCTCGTAGATCATTAAACTTAGAAGATTATAAGAAAAAACGTGGACTTATATGAGACATAGAAAAGTATATTCAATTAAATAAGGTTTGGTTCTTACGAAGAGTTTCATTAATAAACTCTATTGTTTCAGTTTTTAATTTAGAAAATGACATTTTCTTATGATTGCCGCAGTTTGTATATATATATATTGACATATTTATATTATTCATACATGTTTAAATTCATGCCAAATTGTAATATTTATACGTGAAGGTTTGTTGAAAAGTAGTTTTACTTTTGACATTAATTTTAGAAGTTTGAAATTTAATGTGAATGTTTGTTAGGTTTATTATTTTAATTATGTATTAAAAGTTAGATTATTAAATTTATTAGTAAATTAAGTTATTTGTAATTTTACACAAATTAGACAAAATGTCTTGATTTTTTTACTTATATTTTTTTAAATAATACAGTTAAACTTTGATTGTCCATCATTCTTGACTGCCAGTGTTTTAATAGCATCGAAAACGTTGTGTCAGATCTGTGGTTGATGTAGTAAATACTCTTATCATGTAATTGAAAACTTATTATTTAATTCCTTCTAAATCCAAATTATTGTCAGGCAAAGATGTAAAGCTTTTCCATTTTAGTGTACCCGCAGTAAGCAGGCCACCAGTCTGATTTTGATATCTCGCTTCTATACTCTGATTTTGACTTGCAGTGGAATCACTTAAAAACCTATGCAAATAAGCACTTTTTTTGTGGTTGAAGTTGAAACCTATGCAGTCATAATTCCCTGCAAATCAACTCTTAAGAGCTTTAAAAGATAAAATGTAAAAATAGAACAGTTCGTTATTTTATAAACACAAGTGTTAAATAAAAATTAAGGTTTAAATAAATAAATAGAATAAATAATACAGTAATAAATAAATACTTTACAATCAAGCTATGAGACTATTGTTATGAAGTGGGTTTAAATTAAAATGAGAAGTTTTATTCTCATAACCACTTAGACTACACCTAATTATTACTCTAGACAGTAAATTAATCTATAATGCTTACTAATACACATGTTTTATTATGCATGCTGAGCTTAGATTTTGCAAAATATGAACCTTCTTAAACCACTAAACAAAAATTTAACTCAACAAACAAAATTATTCATTCCTAATTCAAACAAAAATTTATAAAATGTTGAAGCTTAATATTCTGATAACAAATCAAGTCTTTACCAATGCCCTAATTTAACTAAAATTTTACCTGCAACTGACAAAGGTCTTTTTGTTAATTGCTCGACACATCATACGTTCTCGGGAAAATATCCTTATTCCCTTCTGGCAAGAAGCCTTATTCTATTTTTACTACTATGTATGTTTATAATATATTAAATCTAATTACTTGCCTTAGCGATCTTTAAAATTGTCAATAGTTTACAACTGTTTCGCCTATTTATCAGGCATCATCACGACTTAAAACACTTTTCATGTTACACTGATTTAAAAACAGATTTAACGATAAATAAAACGTACATTCAGAAATTTAATGTCACAGTGTGTGACCGACCACTCTTGTGCTTTTTTCTTTGTTTGTGGAGTAGGACCTACACTTTCTTAAATGTAGACTGGTAGTAAAGTAACAGTGAAATCATCAAATACTTTTATGTGTCAATTAACAATAATATAGCAGAGAATACTCCCTTTATGGATATTTAGGTTTTGGGGCATTATCTTAGCAAATGCGTATTTCTCTTCTTCTTAGTTCTCTTGTCTTGTGTGCTACATTTTCCTCTTTCACTGTCTACAAGGAATCTTACACATTTCAGTCCTATTGAATTATGTGTATTTATTAAAACTGATTATCATTTTTATAGACTTTTTAATAAAAATATAAAACCCAATTATTACCATTAGTAATTCAGTAATCTGACGAAAATATGAAACCCACAAATTGACGAGGGAAGAAAAGATTTCACCTCAACATTTAGGCTGGAAGATGATACAGGATTACAATACAGCTTCAATGCTCGGAGAACCCATTGATTGCAATTTTTTGCCGAAACATCAAAGGATGTTGGCACAGTCTGATACATCCAATAGCTAAATGTACGTCAACCCTATCTATTTTTAACAGTAACAATTGTTTTTAAAATACCTGTATGTATCCTGTCGTTGGGCCTAACCTCTTCGGATAATCCTAGTTTAACTGTATAAAAAACGATTTTTTAAATATTTTTTCTGTATTTACATCAACATTTATGAAAATAATTATTGTGCATGACAAATCTCAGGTAATATATTTAAATTACCTTTGTATTGAATTATCTTTTAAAGTGTCCATGAGTTACGTTTGGTATCCATTGGTTAAGGTTTAATTATTAAATGAGTATAAACAGATTGACACATTATGTTAAAAATTGATTGTTTAAATTTATATTATAAGGTACCTTTGTCTTTAAAACGAGATCAAGTTTTACATCTACTTTAAGATAAGTATTGAAAGGTTAAGTGTTAACCACATACAACTACAATGAAAGTCTAATAATCTGGCACTCTTATTACTTCAGCAATTCTGAGTTACCAAATCTGTTAAAGTTTTACTTTACAACTTTCTTTTCTTTGATGTTTGATGTATGCTTTGTGAGTAGTAAAATCAACGTTACAAATTATAACAAGCACCATTATTTCATGTATTCACTTAAAAAACAAAATAGTAATTAATATGTTTGAAAAAATATTTACAAAAAAAACAATTGTAATATTAAAAAGTAGCTGACCTATGCGAACATTTCGCAAGTTAGGAATACTTTCCTGGTTTAATACGTTGATTTATTTCAGTTAATTATGTTTATTTATAGTAGAGTCCCGATATTTCGAGTTGAATGGGACCAAAAGAACCTCGGATTGTGAAAAACTCGAATTACACGGAATATGTAAAGGTTAAAATAAAACTACTATTTATAGTCCTCGTATCTCTGAAAAAAATTAAGAGTTAATAAATATACACTATTTTGTATTGAACACTGAGGTAAAAAATTAATTTTATACACAGTAAAAAATAAAAACTTACTTATTATTTTTTACTTCCTTTGCGTTACGATTCTGTTTTCTTCTAAAAACAGAAGGGAAGGTATAGGTTGTTCAAACTGTCCGTTTTGTCATCTCTCAGCCTGTCCATTAGTACCGCATCGTCTTGAAAAAAAGTTGAGAAAAAAATAAAATTCGATCGAGATAGTGAAAACGGAGGAGAAAAAAGGATGAAAGCAACTGGCAGGTGGCAACAACACTATTAGTGATTAGCTGTTATATCTAATCCTTTCTTCTTTCCGAAGGACCTGGTATCCTTTACACCGGATGCTTGTTGAAGTAACTTCCTTCCCTCAAAACGGATGGAAAGGAAAACAAAACCCGCTTTGGTTTTGGAAACAATTCCAATTTGGTTTCAGGTGTTTTTATCAAGCTTAGGCTCTATGTATGTCTCTAATTAATTTATTTGTGTAACAATAAATGTACTTTTTTTCGCGAACGTCTCTTTAATTTCTCCTGTTTTTATGTTAAAAAATCGGTATTTTCTCTGAACTCTTTGAAAAAGGTGGATTTTCGGAATAGCGGGGGACTCTACTGTAATAAAATAATATTTGAATATAAAATATCAGTAAGGTAGTCGGCACAGTAAGAAGGATAACTTTTAAAATCAAAATTGATTTCACAATATTAGTATTAGGGAAACGAAAAAAGAGGTTTATTGCAAATATATACCTTATGCAATGTTAAGTTCCAAACAGCAATAATTGTATGATACGATAATATGATTTAGCCGTAGGTAACCCCCCAAAAAATCGACACTCGTAACCATCCTGTGAAACAACATCGCTCTTGGGCTATAAGAGCACATAAATAAAGAAATTCGATCACGCAGCTGAATCGCTGATGTGAGTTGAGTGAATTTTCAAAATTAAGTTTATAAGTTTTAGGGTTTCAACCAACTATTTGGGAAATTGGTCTACTCTCGAACTCAATGAATAGCTGCTTGCATGTACGGAATATTTAGTAAAATTTGTTTGTAAGTCAGCCTCCAACCTCAATTCAAGTACCACTTCGTTCCGCTTGCAACAGAAAAACTCGGTTGTGAGTTTGCACCTCGCCCTGTGGCGTCGAATTGTTTTACTAATGCTTCGTTTGCAGTGGTTTTCATCCCGGCCATGGGCCTCGTAACAGAAGCTAACCAACGATAAAATCCCCCTATTGGATTTGAACCGAGTACTTTTTTGGTATTTTACGTTTTAATCTAATTTGGGCAAACCAAACAAGTTATAAGGTCATATAAAAAAAAACTTAATGTGTAGAATAATCTCCTATCTACGCCTATAAAAACGAGTGTATGTCCGTACGTACATACGTGAGTAACATATAATATAACAGCTGATTTCACCCATCATCTGTAATACTTAAACAAACCCAGAGTATATTATACTTTTTGGTTATGTTTACAACTTCAATCATTATAATTTCTTATGAAGTTGATTTTTTTTAATATGAGTTATGGAACTAATGTATGCTATAATACGTTATAATTTTGCTTTGAGGTTATAAACTGTACATAAATACAATCTTTATCATCAAAATATTCATTTATACAAATTTAAAGAAGAAATACCTATTAGTTAGCTTCGGAAACATTCGTACACCTTCGTATAACATATAAACATATTCAATTATTAATTTTCTTCATTATAATATTAATAACTTCTAAATCATTAAAAGATAATATTTTTATCTTTATTTAAATATATAATAACATCCCTACATAAATACAAAATTTTAATAAAAAATATTTCTACAGTTTTATAATCCTTATAATTGTATACATTTACTGAGTTGAAAATCCCCGTCAGCATAGTTAGATAGGCCTAGTTAAAGTGTGTTGTTTTTAAATAGTATTTTGTGTAAATGATGTATTTGTGATGTGTATCTAATTAATCCACCTGTGATTTTTCACGGGGGTTTACTAGTATTTATATAGAACCCTAAAAAGCTTTGTTTTAGTACGAAAAATTGCCTACAAATATTACTTCCGGTTAAAAAAAAAGTAGTTCCGGTTGTTGGATTTTTTTGGCTAACGAACTCGTCCAAGCTACTTAGACAACCAACATGTGTACGAAATTTGGACCAAATCGGACCGTCCGTTAAAGTCTGAACGTATATATATATAAAGTTTTTAATGACACCCAAAACGTGTTCTGGGGACCATGATCGGTGCTCATTTACTACACCCGACCTTAGGTCTCACCATAAGGATCATGGAAATTCGCTAAAAAGGTCAAATCATTTTCTATGTTTCTTATAATTTAAACAATTTGGAAATCGGTCTAAATGGGTATGAGGCGAAAGCGCTAATTTAAAAATTTTAATTGCAATACATAGTGAATATGATATTGAGATTAATACTTATAATTATCTTTCAATTTGTAACACTTAAGTTAACCTCGTTATATAAGGTGGAAAGTAATAATTGCCCAAAAAATAAATTTGTTTTAAATATTGAAAATGGTTGTTTCATACCCACCAACACAACTCCACACGGATATCGATGGTCATAAAAATAAAAAATTCTTACAGGGTTACTTTTACACACATCAACATCTCAATGGCAGGTCGTTGCCAACAACGTATTGTCGCTAATGTTTCAGTTTTCCTACTTGCACAAGTGTTTTTATGATAGTAATTGAAGGGCTGAGAAGCCAAAGGGTATAAGTGTAGTGAAGTTAGTTTTGAGAAAACTCAGTTTAAAGTTAAACTGTTATAATCAAGTTCAGGTAAAACCATGATCATTAAAACTAGAATATTTTTAATTGCTAGGTTCTAGACTAACATAATAACAAAGATTAATATGAGTTTCATCCACTTATTCTTTGTTATCAGCGAATATTTGATAAAAGTGGTCACTTGTACCCCTTGGCCGCTAACAGAAATTAGAAGTTATGTAATAAAACATCTAAATTACCTATGTAAAGTGACTTGCATCACACGTATTCCTTGTATTCTAATCCAAACAGCTCTTCTACGAAGTAGTTTTTATTTTTCGCTACTAGATATCAGCACATGGTAGACTTACAGTTATATTTCTTACTTTGAAATGCCACAAACATTTTAAAGTGTTGAAGAGCCAGATTCTGCACTTAACTCCATCATTCAAAAAATGTTACTTGTATCCCTTGGCTTCTCAGATTCATCTAATAAATGTCTAATTTCAAGTATGATATTGTGTCAAAATTTGAGTCTTAGTTGTTGGTTGTTGTTTAATATAACAAACGAGTATTAAAATTCATTAATTTATAATCATAAAAATATATGTGCCTTTACACATCCCAAATAAATTCCGAACTTATTTGGGCCAGAAACCTATGTTTTGAATGTATATGCCCTCTACATAGCTTTTATTTGCATGTTAAATTCAGCTCAAGAATTAATTGCATCATCAGTAAATCATCTGCCTTGTCAGTAAGTGTGGAATACGTCAGCTGGAAAACAGCTGATGTTTTTATTATAGAGTGTGCTTAGCGTCAGTTAAAATCTGGAAGTGTCAGGGATTTTAGGCATAAGGAAAATTCAGGGAATTTTGAGATTACTACTACTTAAGTGTTACTATTTCAGCAACCATTTTATAAAGATGATTGAAAAATCAAATATAGATAATTAATGTAATTGTAATTTTAGTAAATAAACAACTGTCCTCATTTTAGAATATATATTTGGAAAGAATAATAGCTTTCAGTGCCATGAAACTTGAGGTACCGGTATCTCAGTAGTTTGAACATAATATGAACTACTTTATGCTTAAAAAAACATCTTACCACTGAAATTGTAGTTTTGTCTTGATTATTGTAACAAAAAAAGTGATTCGTTTCACCCTAATATTTTATTTTAAAATTTCAATAGCGTAACCAAATCTTATAATTGTGTCATGCCTGTCTATCTGTGTTACAGTCTTGTAGCTCTTTTTATTTTACTACCTTTTCTGTTAAAAATTCCAATGTTATGGAATTTTTTTTGGTTTTTTAAAATTTATTTTAAAAACTAAAAAAGTTACGAGGTTAGTTGATAACTCAATCGAAAGAGCTAAAAATTTAGAACATTTTCGCTGCTTACCAGTACCTTTCTACTCTTATAGTTTTTCAGTTATATAAATTCAAAATTTTAAAAACTTTATGACAATGTTCAAACCAAAATATTTCAAAAACTATCATTGCTAAGTCGATGTAGTAAGCGAAGAAAATATTTGAAATTAAATTTAACTATCGAGTGGTGTAATTATTTTGAAAACTTGCGTTTGCGGGTCACCAAAAAATTCAACTTGCATTCTGTATTGCGCCACCGTCGCTGCTACTGGCCATGCTAAGAGTGTTCGTTGGGGGCGTGGCTTGAGTTACGTTGTGAGTTGGCAGGCTAGAACTGGAATTGTGTATGGCCGTTATTCTAGGTTTGTGTTATATGCGTACTGTATGCGTTTGCTTTGGAATTATTGAATTATCGATGGTAATTGTGTTATTCTAGGTTTGTGCTTCTCGCATACCTTATGTGTTTCCTTATGAATAGTCCTTTCTTTAAATTTGATTAAATGTGGGTTTTAACATTTTTTTATTTGGATGCCTCCCAAATTTGTATTATTCCCATGTGGCAAACGCCTTGTAATAAACTTCTCTCGTACAGCGTCAAATATAACCTACCAGCACAGTCATTTGTACAAATTCTTAGTTTGTTAATGTCTTGATAGTGCAAGAGAGAAAGTTCAGAGTACATTATTGGGGGGCTGGCTGCTTTTTGGAGGTTGTCAACTCAACACTGATTGGTGTGCAGACCATTATCCCAAAATTATCAGGGCAGAGCGCGCATATTATACAATATTGTGTACAACATTGAAGTATTCTATTAAAATTAAGTTATATAATTTAAAATTGGTTTAAAAAATGTTTAAGTAGGATTTACTTAGTCCAAAATGTACCCATTTTGATATTTGTTACCATATCGCCCAGCTGTACAAAATAAGAGATAAAACAGTTGATTAAGGACACCAACTTCAATAACTTGTTTTTAACCACTCTTAACTCATTCGCTTTGTTGCCATTGTGTGAAGCGACGGCGAATCGCCGACCACCAATAAATCCTGTTCCAGCCAAGTTAGTTCCTAAAAACCCGGTCAGGTATTAAAAAAACTTTAAGTGAATGGGTTAAGATAGGTACAAAATAATTATGTTAAATCGTTTATTAAAGGAACCTTTAAGAAATTCCTTTTACAGTAAAATTATAAAATTCCATATAGTTTACAGGCCTAGTATTGTTACATCTATCTAAAACCCAAAATACCTAATGAAATATCCACATTTTGGGTATTTTTTTCCTAAATACATACTTTTTTCTTTGAATCAATTAAACTAAAACATGAGCAGATTTGTTATTGAGAGTAATTTTATAAGCAATTCCTGTTGAAATAGTATAAATAGTGTTCGCTAAGGAGGGAGATTTGGCATGCAAAGGTTACATTATTATAGTTTTTTCTATTGTTGTTTCTAATTCTGTTCTTTGTTCTTAAATTTATATAAAAGTATGATAGTTAAAATGACTTGTAGATCTACAAGAACATTAAAACACTGTGAAATTTACATCTAACACTATGAAATTTTATACGCAAAAACTAATTTGTATAAGGAAAATGTGACGGAATTTTTTTTAAACAGAGATTGCTGTTAAAATATTGAATCTTGGAAGAAGCTTCTGTTAAAACCCTACAACTGTTCATGCTAATTTTTTGCAATGCCAAGCCATTTCAATGTGAGTGCAAGCATATTTTTAAAAATTTGCCAAATATAGTAATTATAAACCAATTCAAAAGTGATCCATGTATTTTGTGTAGAGAAAGGTTTAAAGAATTCATATATGCCAGTAAAAAATTGATTGTAGTAAAATTTACAAAGTTGTTGTCAAGAAACAAAAAATGTTCACAGTAACGAAAGGAAAAAGTTCAACTTTAGGCCTACATAAAAAGTAGTAAACATTTTTTTGTAATTTAGTTCTAAATAGGTATAAAAAATATTGATCAATTTCAAATTTCTTATTTTGAAAACACCAGTTTTTTTGTTCCTACTACAAGACTGCTAACAAAACTAGGCCTAGTTTGAATAGTAATTTAGGAATATATGCTTTGCAAAAAAAATGAAATATTATTATAAGAAAGTGTAGAGAATAAATCATAGAATTTATCTGTATATTTGTAAATTCTCATTTTACAAACTTAGTTCACATTGTATTACTTGTTCCACAAAATTAGAATAAACTGTCAAAATTTCTCGCAGATCAAGCGTATAGAATATGACCGTTAAAAAATCGCGTGGAAATAAGGCTTGCACAACGTTCTCAAAAGAAGTTTTGAATTTAACAAACATCTGTTTTTCCCACTGCTGTACGAATAATATCTTACCAGTAAATCTTGTTTACTTTACACCAAACGAAAGATTGAAGTTTGGTCTACAAAACGATATAAAAATATCTATACAAATATATCGAATTGTAAAAGATATTTCGAATTGGAAAATGTGCTGTTTCATTGGTTGAAAACTGTCCAATTGCAAGGGTTTACAGAAAACTTTATATTTTCGTAGCTATAAGAGTGACGTCTGATTGGAAGGCAGTTTTAGAAAGTTAAAATCTTGACAATCCAAAGATATCTTTATATTATTGTTAAAATATTTCTGTCGAGTGGCATTGAGCTGAGAAGTGACAAAGTTGAGTGAATTCTTTGTGTTTTATCCGTGCGGCATTAGCTTTTCAGAAAACTAAAATTTTAAAATGACGATTACAAATGTAAATATGCGTTTTAGAACAAATTTGTGAATACAAAAATTAAAGTTTAAATCATTTCCTTTCCAACGGGTTTTGTTTTATTGCGATTGGATGATTTTTAGTGGGTGAAATATTCGATACAAAGTAGAGTTGTACAATTGAGTAGTTAGGCCAAGGGCCAAGCGTGCTCAAATTGAGGACACAAACAGTTGTAGGGTTAAGTGGTAATTTGTATATATAGACACCATAAAAAAAAAATTGTATCTAATCTATCAAGTTGTAAGGTTTAAGTTTTACTGTAAGGTAGCCATTCATTTTTCTCAATAAAATGTTTCTTGATAAATTATAAAAATATATACTACACGCAGTCTTCTTATTTCCTTTATAAATAATTGGTGATATATTTCTTATAATATAATTAATTCAATCCAATTTCCCCTCCTATTCCTAAAAAAACAAGATTAAATTAAAACAACCTCATTTAACACAAACACTGTAATTATTTATATATTTTAATCTTTTAATTGTAATAAGATAACTTTATAATAACTTACTGTCCTAAAGTGTAAAAACATGTAGGATTGATTTATGCAATATATAAAAGTCTTTGAACGTTTTAAATAGCCAACGTATGATGTGTGAATTGTGGTAGTCAAGCTGAAAATTGTAATTGTTATATGCTGTCTATTTAGTTAGAACCTTATATACTGTATAATTGATTTACCAGTAGTTTTATTTATTTCAATATTTTTATAGTTTAACAAGCTTAACTAGTTTTGTATATTTTTTTAAATCTATACTCAGTTCTTAATGGGTTTTTTTCTGTACAACATCCAATTTTGATCATTTAAAAATAGTAAATCATGTTTGGTGATTGTTGAATGTTTGTAACATGCCCTCCAAACGGAAACATAACTACTCTCATTTGATATGTGATTTAGGTAAGCAATAAATAAAATAATGATTAAATTAAAATTCTTGTGTTGTTTGTTTTTATTTTGTTCAAAGCTGTAAAATAAAGTATTGATATAAACTGTGGATGTATTCATCGAAAAAGAAGAAAATAAAATATTAATAATGTGTCGTTATATTTTTGTTAAACGCCTATCACAGTAAAATAGAAATATTGTGTTAGTCTAGAAATGGTTGATTGTACCCTTACGGGTAAGCGACAAGGTTTAATGCCAGTGACTGTTACGAAGTGAGATGAGGGTTATTATTAATTTATATTTTAACTATATTAGATGTAGAATTTTATTGGTAGCCTACGGTGTAACACGCGATGAAGTCAAATCGCATAGTTGCATTTTGTAGTAACCCAACACCGAGCTAGACGAGTAAAACTGAGTGGGGACAGAGATGTTAAGTAGAGGCGACTAAATTCGAGACGGGGCTTTTTGGGTGGTATGATTGTAGGTGTACGTCTGGGCAGGACGAGCTGACCGGAAGAAGCCACGAGGACAAAATAAGGTGAGGGAACATTTATTGTGAATGTTTGGGGAAAGTGTTATAGCATCAAGCTAAGTAGAATCAGTTTTGTTTGTTTCATAATTATTAAAGTAATTATTTATTTGAGTGATATCCGTGTTTGAGAATTTTGGGAAGTAAATATATTATTTACTTGCGCTAAACGCTGCTTCCCTGTTTTCAAGGACACATCCAAGAAAGGGATCAACGGGGGTTTTACCTCCCAGAAATGTTTACCATACGAGTAAAACTGTTATTCAAATCCATCTCATTAACAATAAAATAAAAATAACAAAAATTTAGAAACTTATCTGGATTATGAAAAAAATTACAAAAATTTTAATAAAACATGCAAACTAACTGTAATTTTAGGAATTTTCAAGAGCAGGGAAAACAAAATCTCTAACATTTGCCACGATTATGTAATAGAACAGTAAATCAGTGTACACCATCTTTCTATTTACTACTAACAGGGGTATCTGTGCCTTTGCTCTCAGATATAAATAATGAATGAAAGAAATATCAGGTAAATAAGTGGAATTCACTGACCCAAAAACGTATAGTGAGTTTTGTCCAGATTAATCTATGTTTTCCATTTAGGCTTGCATACATGATCAGCTATGTGCCAGTAAGTGCAAAAACCACGATTTCCACCAGTGTGCTTGAAATGCATTAGTACATTTACCTAAAACTAAAATATTTTATACAAACAATATTTTACAACTTAGACTCAAATAATCAAAATACAATTGTTTTTTTCTTCTGTCCTATACATAACTTAAGAGTAAATATGTGTCAAGCTCTTTAGTCAGATGTGTGATCTATAGCTTCATAGCCTGTTCCGGAACAAGAAGCTTCTTCGATGAACCAGAACCATCTGAAAGATTCTGGAACATTCTGGTCACTTAGGCTTTGATTCAGCTGCGTTGCCGACTTCCCATAAGATGTCCATTGGTGCAATGCCCTCTTTTGACACCTATATCTCCAAACCCAATCCTTGCAATTCCAAACCGAAACCCTCTTCATGGATGGAGGGCTACCATACATGCACTGACAAATCATGCTTACATTTATTGTAGTACCTGGGCAACTGAGCATTGCTCAGTATTTTTTTGTTTTTTTTTTTTAGGAAAATGTATTTAAATACGAATTGCATACTGAGTAAATATGAATATTTTTCGATCTTGCGTACATATGAACTGTTTATTTAAATTTTAAAAAACATGAGTGTAATTAGTTCTAATATTTTTTAAAAATTTTTTGCAGATATAAAACCTAGCGCATTCGAATCCTGATGTCCAAAAACCTGTATAGGTACATGTAGATTATGTAACCTATCCAACGAATAGGCCATATTTGATATTGTTTATGTATTTTACAAAATAATTATAATCATTAGATAATTTATATTACCTTTATAGAAATGCAATGAATGCAGAAACTGGTGAAAAGGTTTTCAGAACGGTTAATAACAGCACAAAAATAATGTTTTAGTTACTTTTGGTGTTTGAATAAAGAAATAAGTTGAAAATTATACCACCATTGTTAATGTTTTATGATTGTTGAATCTTATCTTATTAAACTACCAATTCTTGTATATTTTCTACTTGTCTAGTGACTTCAAAGGTGGTATATAAAAGAAGTTCAGAGTTTAAATTTGATGCACATTTTTCCGAGTTTATGCACATTTTTGCAGACATAAGACCTAGCGCATTTGATTCCTGATGTCAAAAAACCCCTATATGCAAATTTTCATCAAAATCGTTAGAGCCGTTAGCGAGATCCCCGAAATAAATTTATAAACAAATATACAGTACAAGAATTGTTCGTTTAGTAAGATAAGACATACATTCATTTTCAAAAGGATGAAAGAATAGATTTGCCTTGTAGGGCTTGAAAGATAGTGGTACGGTAAAGTTTGGAGTTTGTAGCGTTACAAACGTTTTCGAATTATTTAAGGGGTGTAAAGGGCTGATTGGCATGTAGAAAATCACTAGGGACCGGACCCCCCCTTTTAATTACCTCAGAGGGAGGTGATCGCTAGCAGTGTAGGCTAGGCTCCAGCCTTATCTCCCTGAGGGAAGGTGGATACACTGCTAGATCGCCGGGCTCCTGCCCTTTAATCTCCCCGAGGGGAAGCGAGTTTCTACGGAGTAGACGGCAGAGAAGACGTCAGGGCGAAGTAACTGAATTAAAATCTTGTCTGGATTTGAATTAGAAAGCCGTTCATTCCCTTCCTCCTGATCAGCTAGTGTAGTGTAGTAGTTCTAGTGCAGCATAGTAGAGATGTTGAAGTGTCTCTGGAGTGAGCTGGCAACGGACTGTCTCTAGGCCGTTATACAGATTTGAGAGCTTTGATTGGCATGTGGAATCACAAGTTTAGTGTTGTGCGTTTTGGAACGCGCAGTTAGACTAATCTTGCACCTAGCTGCAGTTCTTCGGCTAATCATGAGCTATCTAATCTTACATTCAATTTGGTAGGATTGACCAAATTTTTAGTGTTCAGCTGAGGAAGATAGTAGATTGTTTAGTTGTGTGTGTGTGTTACTATTTTGGAATTTGTTAAAAGTTGTTTTGGCGTTATCAATGTAAGCATTCATACATGCAGAGTCAATCATCCCATAGAAAAATCGTAGCAGCCATTGTCTTGTTTTTCAGCTGCATGAAATCTGTGCACACATTTGATCAAATACATCCACAACGCCCTTTGTTTGGTTATAGAAATGAATCATTTCTGGAAGCAAAGAGTTATGAAGTGACGTTGATCCTTGGTGCATGTTTGACATCACAAAAACAACTTTCTTCTTTTTTTATCAGTCACATGGGAAACAAGTGTTAGTTATCTGTCAAACACAAAGAGAGAGGTGTTACTTTATCTTCCTTTGCAAGCTCGAAGCACTTTAGGAACTTGAGGTTTGTCTTTCCGCAAGGTGCCAACCATAGTAGTTTGATGTTCTTGGAGCATGTGCTGAAACAGTGGGACTGATGAAAACCAATTGTCAACGGTTATGTTTCTTTTACTTCCATTATGGTTCTTCCACAAAGTAGTGAGCTGTCTATCACCAGTGTGTTTTTTTTTTGCCAGTGTATGGTAATGCATTCACCATATATCCATCTCTAGTGTTGCACATCATGACTATCTATATTCCATTTTTCACAGGTTTGTTGGGTATGTTCATACGGAAGGGACAGCTCTCTCTAAAGGCTAAAAGTTGCTCATCAATTTTGCAGTAACTACCAGGAATGTACATTGTTTTACTGTTATTTATAAAGTGGTTCCACAGGTCTCTGATGGGTGCAAGTTGGTCTTTTGGTTTCTTTTCTAATCTTGCGAGCTCATTATCAAATCGAAGTGTACTTATAAGAAATTCAAATCTTCTTTGAGGCATTGCAGTTTCAGTAATTTTAAGGGCTCTTATTAGGTGCCACAATTGAGTAGTAGGAGTTTGATTTTAGTTTTGAGTAATCCGAGAAGCGCTTGTATCTCTTTATAGCAAGGTTCATTTACATAACGCTGGTCATTATATGACCCCCGTTGGAGTAGTATTTCCTGGTTAGTGTAGTGTACAATATCATTGATAATAAGATCAAAGAATGTGTCAAATGCATTTGTTTCTTTTATTACATTTTTAGCAGGCCGTGACAAAATACAGTAGAGTCCCGCTATTCCGAACAGAGTTCAGAAAAAATAAAGATTTATTTTAACATAAAAACAGGAGAAATTAAAAAGACGTTCGTGAAAAAAAGTACATTTATTGTTATACAAATAAGTTAAATAGAGACAATACGTAGAGAGTCTAAGCTTGATGAAAACGCCTGAAACCAAATTGGAATGAAAGCTGGTTTTGTTTCCTTCACGTTTTCTATCCGTTTTGCGGGAAGGAAGCTACCGCAACAAACATCCGGTGAAAAGGTACCGGGTCCGTCAGAAAGAAGGAAGAATTAAATACAACTAGGCACTAGTAGTGTTGTTGCCAGTTGCGTTCATCCGTTTTTCTCCTACTTTATCTAGAACGAATTTTTTTTTTTTCGATCTTTTTTCAAGATGATGTGGTACTTACAGACAGACTGCGGGGTGGCAAAACGGACCGTTTGAACAACCTATCCCTTCCCTTCCGTTTTTAGAAGAAAATAGCATTGTAATGCAACGGAAGGAAAACAAACGGATAGTGTAAAGGTGAGGTGAGGTCAAGACCATTTGCCGCGTTTACATGTAATATGAGTTTAGTTTGAGCGTTCACCTCATCAACGCATTCCTCCGAGCCGATCAACGCTGTATAGAGCTGACACTAGCAGACGTCCCCACACATAATTTACGCCTTAACAAGTCAATACGTTGATATTATTCATGAAATCCGACAATTCCGAATTCTCGCTGAACCGAACACTGTTCGGTTCCAATTAGTTCGAAATAGCGGGACTACTGTAATAACATTCCTAGCTTATGTTCTTCCCATTATATTTGGAACTACTGTAGACCAACGATGGCCATTTTTTCTTGTAGAGGAACTATGTTAGGAATAACAATATATTCATTAGTTTCAGTTGTAGTTGAACTTGGGCCCACACCAGATGATGGACCATCATTTTCTGTTACTGAGCTCAGGCAGCGGTGGTTGAACTCAGACCAGCACCAGAGAATTGACCAACATTTTTAGTTACTAAACTTGGTGTAGGGTCTGAGCTAGGTCCAGGGTGTACATGTACTCGTAATCGCTTTCCACTATGTGAATCAATGCCGAAGTCTTTTTTTTGCTTGAGATTTTTTCGAACATTCTTAGGTTTATCCACTTTTGTTTTATTTAATTATTTATTTTATTATTTTTTTTTATTTTTTTTTTGTATTCTTGCTATTTCTTTTTGTAAAATTGCCTTTTCTTCTTGCTCTTTTATAAAATTTTGGACATAGTTGTCATCTGTATAATCCTCACTGGGTATACAGTTGCATCCGGTGAAAACGGATCTGGATAAACAATGTCCTCTTCTAAGCAATCCTCAACATCGCTAACATTATTTATAAAATCCCTATCACTTTCAATGGATTGGTTGCCTTGTACATCCTCTTGTAATAAAAAACAATACTGTCAGGTTTAAAAGGAACAGTTCATGATGTATAATTATATCTTATTTGCCAAGAAAGTTGTCCATTACGTATATTTTTATTTATAAATTAAAAAACAAACTTTTGTATTTATTTAAAAATATATTGCACAATCAGTAACATGGGGAATACATACAGTTACCCCACAACAAACACAAGAAATCACACTGATAAGGCTCCCCAAACCGGTTATAACTGTGACACTAGATGAGTGATGGTCAATATCACGCACTCAACTAACATCATAAATATGGTTCAACTTGAAAAGATGGAGGGGGGAGAAGGCAAATGTTGTCAAGAAGGCAATTCAAAGATCTTATTGTCAATGAGCAGTTTAGATTTTGACCTGGTAAAAATACCAACTTAGCTATTAGCGGTTTTATTTAGATAACAGCTGGGCTCTTCTGTGATCTGTTAATGGTTTTTGATTGTATGAATCATGATGTTCTTTTGTTAAAACTTAAATATTATAACTTTGATGAAATGTCAATTTGTTGGATCTAATCATATTTAGAAGGCCGATAACGAAGAACAATCATTCATAATAATAATAGTAATAATTTAATCTAGCTGGAAGAGAGTAATATGTGGTGTTCCTCAGGGATCAATTTTGGGTCCTTTACTCTTTCTCATTTATATTAACGATTTGTCTCCAAATATCGGTTGTAAATCTATCCTTTATGCTGACGACACTATGGTAATTCTCAAAGCCAGGTCAAATAATTACTAGAATATTATATTAAATCCACTAGGTACTTGTCTTAATCTGTTAATAGTTGTTTACAACTGTTACGCCTATTTATCAGGCATCATCAAAACTTAAAAGCACATTGCACGTATTAACATAATGTATAAAACACATTTATGAAATAAATAAAACATACATTTAGAACACTTAATTAAAATTTGTTTAATGTCACAGTTTGTGACCGTCCACTCTTGTGCTTCTATTCCAACTCTTCAGGAAAGTTGAATAAAACCACAAGAGTGGACAGTCACAAACTGTAACATTAAAAAATTTGTATTTGTTTTTGACATTTTATTTATTTGTTAAATGTGTTTTTATAAATTGTGTTAATAAGTATCCTTTTTTTCTTTTATAAAGTTTTTGTTGCAATTTCTGTTATTGAGGCAGCATATTTGTTTATAGTTATTTATTGATTAAGATGTATGCATATTTTATCACTTTTTTAAATAGTAAAGTTAGAAGGTAATTTTATGTTTGTATTTTATTTATCAATGGTAGATTATGTATTGTTTGTTGGGCTTATTTTGTCAAATGTAATTCAAAGCAGAATTAATAAATTTCATTAAAAAAAAGTGTAATATGTGATAAGTGTTTTTAAGTTCTGATGATGCCTGATAAATAGGCAAAACAGCTATAAACAACTATTGATAGATTTAAGGATTGATAAGCCAAGTAGTGGATTTAATAAATTATATATTAATAACAATCGGTTATGGCCTACATACCGGATGACTTGATTGCTGGAATTAATAGCACATTTGCTGAACTTTCACATTGCTTTGCTATAAAATGGTCTTAAATTGAACAAGGAAAAACCCAGATTATACAGTTCAAAAAGTAAAAATAAATCTGAAGTCAACTGTAAGCAAATTGTGCAATCACATACTACATTTCTATGAATTTTTTATAGATAAATATCTTTCTTGTAGGCCATTCATAATATACAAATAAAATTCATTCCCTTTGTTATTAAATGCTGGTGCTTAGAGATGTTACCATTCTTTAAATTAGAAAACTTTTTATTATGCTTTATTTTTCTCTAAAATTCAATATTGAATAGAGATTTGGCGTATGGCATCAGACATTGCAGATATTTTTAAGGTAGGGAAAAATATATTCGGCTTATGACCTTTATTCAATTTAAAAGTAAGAATTTATTCTTTGATTTAAAATTTATGACTGCCCCAACTTTTTGATTTATAAGTGCTGTTGCTAATTAAAAAAAGAAATAGAATATTTACTTGATAAGCAGAGCTTCCATGTATATTCAACCTGAAATAAGGAAGTCCTCAGGTATTTAAATTACCCAAAGCTTTCTATCTTTGAAAAAATACCATATTATATTGGTATTAAACTGTTTAGTAACTGCCCATGTATGTAAAAAAATTAGATGAAAAAGATTTTCAAATCTGCATTAAAATTACTTTAACTCAAAAGGCATATTATTCAGTTCAGGAATATCTGGATAAAAATCTCTAGCTCCTTAGGAGTTCTTTAATTTTTTTAACTGATCAGATCTTGGAGAAAGTAAATTTTGAATTATTTGTTCATAAGTTATGCTAACATGATTGTTCTAAATTATAATATATATTGAAATATTGTATTTTTGCTTGTAAATAGGTGATTAAAATAATAAGTTACAAAATGATTTGTGATTATTTCTATCATGATGTAATTGAGATTGTGAATTTGACTTTTAACGTCACTAACTGGTCTTGTAAAAAATGTAAGGTGAAATAAATTATTTCTATTTCTTAGTCTCAATGAAGCACATAACTGAGTTTTATGTTTAGTTATACCTTTACTGACAAACGCAATAAGCTTACTACCTACTTGATTAGATGTGATAATGTTGGAAATTATTATTTAACTTTTTACACTTATTATTTGTTAACAACTATGAACAACTATGAACTATTTAGGAAAAGTACTAGGAATGAAAATAAGATAATAATTGACCTCACACTACAAGGAAAAAATCAAGAATATCTATTTAATGCCGTAACATTTAGGTCTTATAATGAAAAATGTATGATTGTACAGTGTCAACAATTTGCTGTTTCCTTCCATATTTTGTTTACCTTATTTCTTGCTCATTGGCGACTAATGACCAAAAATAAGTCATAAGTTCATATATTTTGAAGAATCAAACCAGCAAAGCTGATTCATAAATTATCAGAAATAACAGACTGGATACAGTTTTTATGTTTAAGAAATGTTTCAAAATCATTAAGATATCAACTAAGATCAGATTAACAGCTGTAAAATATTGTTTTAATATCATAAAATATAAAAATCAGTTTCAAAGTTTAATTTTCTACAAATTTTTAAATTATGTTATTCAACTATTTTTCAAAAGTTTTAGCAATACATTTTCAATTTGTTTATTATAGGCCTATGAGAAAGTGCAACAATAAAATTGTATTATAGTCAAATTAATTAATTTTAATTTAAGTAAATTAAATACAATCACAGGCTGAGATAATATTTAATATGTATTATTATAAAAATGGATAAGTATTATTATAAAACCAAAAAGTACAGGTTTTATTATGGTTAACATTAATTTGTGGAATCAGTATAGAATTTTGGATACAGGCCTGCATAATATTGTTAGGCATGAATTAATTAGAAGAGTAAATAAATATAACAAATAATAATTTTATTATATACATAATCTTAACAGAAAATGAAATATTTGTTTAATTATGTTTTCGACTTTTGTTTAACTATGTAAGATATTTTCAATTCAACATACAGATGGAACTTTTTTTAATAATTATGTTTTATTATGCTAGTGTACTAGAAGTTGTAATCGAATTTTCAATGAAGAACTTGTTCTTCCCTCCATACCATAAAAGGCAATATCCCTCCAGGTTTATTTTTGATTGGTTGGCGACCAAGAAACGTCAACCTGATGACTAATTCAAACAGTAGAGGGGATAATTTCCTATTTTCAAAAATTCAAAATTATTCATAATTTTGTCAGAAAATATTGGCATAAACTGAATATACTAAACTTAACTTTTGCTTGTAATGTGTTAAGTGTAGTTAAAAACTTTAAACATAACAAGTGAAAGAGTGAAAGTAAAAATCTTAAAACTGCAGAGGCAAACGATGTGAGTAATTGTATGGGTGTAACTAAAGTAGTTCGATAATGTCATTCTTGTTTTTACTTTATCATTTAAGATAACACACTGCGTTGAAAATGAACTACTTATTAAAGTAGAAACCTTTGTTGAAACCTCAACTAATTTAGGCAACAACAACGTTCATTTAGTTATTTTAACCTAATATAGTACATAGATACACAAGACAATCTATTGCTATCTTCAATTGGACCAAGTTGTTCCGTATTGAGGGGATAACTACTTACACGACCAATTGCGTAATGCGTTTTAGCGAGGCTTGACGCGGAGGAATATATCTTGTCATTCAGTTCGATTTTGATTCTGTTGGCAGTGGTTAGAGTGAAACACCCTCTCTCACCAGTGCTTGGTGACGTTACGTTTTGTAGTGAAACTGATTGATATTATTAGGTGATACGGATATCGCACAAAAGAAATGGTGAGTAATATTCTACATTAATTTACTACTTTTCAATATATTTCTTATTTGAATATATTTTGTAAAATTTAGTAAGTAGGTACTTCAAAGGATACAATACAACATGCCGGCTCCGCCATTTTCCATACTGTGCCGCATAGTTTGTTTCTGATGAACATTATTAGTTTAATTATGCATTTATTTAATAAATTTACATTATTGGCCCATGTTTTACAAAATGGTTTAGTTATTTTTCCCTTAGCATTTTTATATTGTTTTCCGTTAGATGACCCCAGTTGGCCTAGCCTGTCTCGGTTTGATGGAAGCGCTTAGCATAGTTTATTATAAAATAATGACAAACACTGGCTGTTCCTTGAAATGTATAATAACCGTATGGAACATTATTCATTATTTACAAAGTTATGCAATTTACTACCTCAATATTTGAAACTCCAATAGGCCACATTATAAAGTTATGCTTTTAATATTTACTCTTTATTTTAGGTCGAGATCTAGGTTTATCCCTAGGTTAATTAATTTATATTTTGGACGGACAATGTTGTTTATTCTTGTAGAATAATGCCCAAACCTGTTTTTCAAATCTAAATATATGTGGGGTAAACAGAGCCTACATTACAGGCCTAGGCCTAGTACTTCATTGCTTACATCTGCTATAGACATTACAAGATATAAAATATTAACCCTAGAGCTGGTAAACGTCGATAATCGACTTTCAAATTTTGTTGCTGTGGTCTTATCATGCATCGATTATCAATGTTCAAAATATCGATCGCATCATTGCGTAGAATAATAGTTAGGCTAAATACTGGGCGTAAATTTACTTTACGACCCTAAGCTGATATGTTTGCAGAGGGCGATCCTTTTTTTTAGGACATCCAACGTAAGCACATTCTACTATTCATGTTGGATGCAGGTAAACTTAAGTTATAATGACTAAAGTTAGAACTTCATGCTAATTTTTTTTAAATGCTTGCAATTCTGTTAAAACAACTTAATAGATATCACTAACTATATATAGGCATAGGCCTAGGCTATGTTTACAAAGTGGAAACATACTGTGATTAGAGACTGTAGGCCTAAGTCGGCTTTTTTTTATTTCCATCGATTCAACGAATACATAATTAGGCCCTTGTTATACACATTGAATTTGCGAACATCGATGAATATTGAATATCCGTGGTTTGTAGTTTGATGTTAAGTAGCCTACAGTATAGGCCTAGGCCTACACAGTAAAAACAGTTTAGGCTATTAAAAAGTGAAAATTATGTGTGTTACTGTTTTGTTAGGTACTAGTGGACCCGGCAATGCTTCGCTATTGCTTAATTTAATTTTAAGGGTAGTTATCAAATTTCATTCTTTTGACTTAAGTTATTGAATTGCAAATGGTGTTTATGTCACTTAAGAATAATATTATATTCAGTTTTTGATCCAAATCAGTTGTTGATCAAAATCAGCTGTTTTAAGCTTTTCATATGAACAGCTGTTTTTTGTGCCCCTGATAAAATCAAAAGAAATCTTTCTTCTTCTTCCTTAAGATTGACCTTCCATAAGATTAACATTGAAACTTTGAGGGCCACTGGGGCGTATCCCTGAGGACCGATGTAAATTATAATGGGATTTTGCTCATCTACAGGACACTACCTTTCTAACGGTATGCGCGAATTTCTCCTACGATGCACACAAGCTGAGAAAAAGGGACGACAAGTTTTGTGCTTGCCTATTAATATATAGATGCCTAATATATATTTTATTAAGTGATGTTAAGTTGTAGAAATAGCGAAGTCCGGCAATCGTGTTTATTTATGTTCGTATGTGCAGTCCATTGAAAAGATAGGTTACGTCTAATATTTCCCGAGTTAAATATGCCTAAGTTGTGTTAAGCCAATAATTAATTAAATTAAATTTTGTTGCAACATATTTCCTGTTTTCAATTAAGGTGAAGTTGGGTAAGTGTAACTACGTTTTAGCACAGTTCATATTTGAGGCCTCTCGCACATTAAAAACATGCAAAATAAAGAGTTGGATTTTTTTTACTAAAATATGTTCCTTGTTTAGTGCTGTATTAAGTTAAATAGAATACACTTGAATTAATCAAGCATTTTTTTTGTGATTTTTCCCCCCCAAACATGACATGGTTACACTTCCCCCGGCATTCGGGGCAAGTGTAACTGTGACCTGTACTGGCCATTGCATTTGGATTGTCAAGACGGTTTAACAAGAAATGCTGTCTTTTGTACACCGTGCGAAATATTGCGTTATTCTTTGTGCGGACATTGGTACGCCACGCGACCTACTGCGTCATTGTTTCTATTTGTAAAGATTCGTTGACTTTTTTTTTACTTTAAATTTGTGTGTTTTAGAATACAGTAGGTAAACAATTTCGAGTTTTCTAGGAACATTCATATTTACAATGCTATTTTACGTGGAAGAATCCGATGACAACATAATTAACTTAGGGCAGAAAGAATCGGAGTTAGTTTGCCTTCACCAAAAGGTGAAGCATTGACAACAAAAATACCATGTGAATCATTAAGCTTTTTTCCCTGTCTCTTATTGACAAGATTGTTGAATAAACCAATATCTGGATAGAAAGAAATAAAGCAGTTTTTGATGACTACAGAACTCGTAATTAAATAATACACAAGACGTGTACTTTCTTCTTTCATTGTGTAATGGTTTGTTTTCTTTATTCTATTGTAATAATAAATACTTCTAAAAAACGTTTCTAGTTTTTTATTTAACTAAAACATTTTTTCAAAAGGCACGTACAAAATAAAGTTCAACCACAAGTTTGACATCTTAAAACTGTTATAGCCTATAATTTAAATCAATGAAGAACTTTCTATTTATTACCATCCTTGTGAATCAACAAAATTGCCTCGAAACAAGTAAACATTACAAATATGTACTACTGCAATTATTTAACGTTAAATCGTTATTAAATACAATTTCAGTTAATACGGTCTTTTGTACGCCTCGCGACCGATTGTGTAACTTTTTTCCGCGCGACTTATTAAGGGTTAAGGAAACTGATAATTAAAAAAATATTAGATAAACTATTTCATGCACAAACACACACAGAATGTAATAAACTAGTTCTCTTACCTTTGTGGACTTAACTTCTTGTTAAAAATAAGAGTTTTTTGTTGAAAATGTTTTTTCCTAAATCTATGCTTCTAAAAAAAAAAGTTTGTTTTGGCAAGTTTATTTTGAAACGTAGTAAGTTAGTTTAATAGAAAAGACACCAAATCTAAATTTTAAATCTACTGCAGGTCATACGTCCTACGCATAAAAAAAAGTAGAAAACAACCAAATGTTAAGATAATGGCAACTAAAAGTAACGGGGTAAGTGTAACCTCGGCTGTAGCAACAAAAATAATTAAGCGAGGTGAAATACAAAAACACCACTAAATCTGCTCGCTAAACTCTACCAACACATGAAAAAGCAATGTTCTAAGTGCATTTGTTAAAAAGCAGGAACAAACCGGATTTCGACAAGGGTACTACCGTTCCGTCTCAAAACGTAAAGCATTTTTCTAAACTGTAGGCTATTATCAAATATATACTAAACTTTTTGTTGATATTTTAAAGTGAAATACTGTGACAAACAGCCTGAATAAACACTTTTTTCTCAAAATAACTTGTTATCAGTTTCTGATAAGCAGATGTTACACTTGCCCCGTGATTCCACTTACCTCACTTGACCTTATTTAGACGTATTAAGTTAAGAGTATTTTCTTGCGTATCGGTTGGTACCTCTGCCGCAATATGGTGTAGGGTCGTAATTATAAACTTTCGCCAAATACTGGTCTATCCAACCAAATTTAGATTGTTATATAAAGCTAATTCCAAACTACCAGATTTTGGTAGGCTAGTCATTTTTTTAACTATTGCTAAAACTGAAGTAAAAAAAAATTATATGGCAATGACTGTGAGACATAATTTCTTATGTGTGCGTCTACTGCCCCAGTTGATTTGTATTTTGTATTAACCTCGTGTTGGTTATTTTATAACAGTATTTCAAATTGTTTTATATTTTTACAGTAGCCTGAATAGTTTAGTGTTTTTTAAGGCCAGTAAACATTGTTTTTTATGTTAAAACAATGGAAAGGGATAATTATAGAGATTGTTCTTTGTTCAGTGATTTGAGAGAACTAAATGGCTAATGGCATTGGTTCAAATAGTAAGCAAAAATAGACCTAAACGATACTATCGACTATCGGTGAAATTCTAAATATTTAAAGAAATAATCTTGATTGTAATATCAGGTGCAGGAAGTGATGTATCGCTTAGGCTACTGCTTCTTTGCCTGACTTTTTCAGCACATTAATCCTATTTCATAGCGTTTCCTAGGTTACTCTCCAATTTTTACTTATTGTTACAAACGTAACATATAATTATTTATTTTAAGAACCCATTTATAAATTATACATTTTTTGATTCGTCATAAAATTTAGAAAAAAATTGAGCTAGGGCTTATCTCACATTTTTATAGGAATTTTGATGTTCTCTGTGGACTTTTTTGGTCAGAAAATTATTTTATAAAAATATGGAAAAATGATTTTTGAATAAAGAAAAGGGCTTAAAATTGATTTTCTCTGTTTTTTTACCTGGATTGTACATATTGTATCCTATGATATGTATAAAATAATACTTTTTCCACTTATTTTCAATTTGTTATAATTTATATAAAAATATGTTGCAAAATGGCTAAATTTGCTATAGGCCTAATATATACCATTTTAGAAAAATATAATGACCAGTTCTAGTGTTAACCGTAATCATTATCCTAAAGTTGAGTAAATGACCTGGTATTTGTATCTAACTAAAACAACAATACCCTAAACAACATTCTTACCATATAGTAGGCTTGTTTTTGTTTTTGGGAAAGTAAGATGTGCTACCAACTTATATATAGGCCTAATTACAAATTTAAAACATACTGTAACTGGAGACTAAGTAGGCCTAAGGCTCGATTAGGTTCAAGTGTTTTTAGGTTTCAACCTAAAACCCAATGTAAAAACCTTTCATGATTAGTTTTTGTAACTTAGGGTAGGCTACTATTCAAATTGTTTTAAAAATATGCATACTAATATTGTAGTAGCTGTTAACTTGAGGATGTGCGTAACAAACGCGCTAACATATTCTTCTTAGTTAAATTGTGTTACAAATCACCATGTTCTTTACTTTGTTAGATTTTATCAAATGTTTTACTGGTTTCAGTGCTGAATGTTGTTTATTACTGTATTTCAAGTTTATTTTAAAAATCTATATTTTTCATGTTAGTTTTTAGTAGCCTACCTATGTATAAACAATATTCTTTATAAGTTCTTATATTCTTATAAGATGAGTTAATTTAAAAACTCTTATCTTGTATAACAAAATTAAAGAAGTACAAAGACCAACAACCAAATTAACAAAAAGCATTTCACAAAACTAATTTCCTGCTTTCGTCGTGTGGTTTTCTATCAATTCATTAAAAAGTTATAAGGTTTCAGGCGGGTAAATGCTGATAAAATATATTTTCTAAATTTTTTTTAAAACTGAAGATGTTAAACCTTAGGCCTATTACATTTGTATAGGCCTAGATATCACTGAAACCCTTTTATGTTAGGTACAACACCATTTTTAATACTTTGGTTATTTTATTTACATTCAGAGTAAAAAATAGAAATCCAAAGGATGTTTCAGTTAAGTGTGACCACAGACAGTAGGTATTTGGTGAAATCTATGTGTTGCCCTAAGTTGTAATTTTTACCTAGAATGTTTCAGGTACGCTTTGCCTCACCATCAAGTGGGATAAGAGGCTACCTGGGCATTATTATTTATAATAATATAGATAGATAGATAGATATTTTTATTTTCCACGTGTAACATACATACATAACTTTTAAAAGGCCTATATATAGGCCTATAGCTCATGGGTTAAGTGCACAAACCGCAGGCTTTAAAACGTAAACATTTTTTTGTTCTTTTGGTGGTGATACACTTTAAAGAAATTTTATAAAGCTATAGTAATTATTGTAGGCTTGTTGCAAGTATTTAATATTATATTCTCAATTTAAATCGAGCCGTCCACACTTGACTTAAAAACAAACAACTACACTCTTACTCCAACAACAAATTTTGTGAGCAGGTACATGTGGTCTTAAACCATATTTATTGTCTGGTTAGCAGTTTACATTAAATAACTTTCTTGTGTAATTTGCTTTTTTTTTATTTATCCTTACTAGTAATAAAGTTTTTGTAAAACTTGAAGGGATGTACAAAAATCGTAAAAGATAGCCTACTTGCTAGTTTAAACTATGAGTGAAAATCACAAGGAGTCTTAGTAAAGGTAAAGAATTAATTGTTAAAATATGGTTGAAACTAGTTTTATTACTTTAATAACCTTCACAAAGACCAATTTATATCATACACACTGGGTTTCAAAATTATTGGTTCATATTTTAAAAATTTAGGACCTACATTCGCGCGTACTTCACTGCACCTTTATGTATTTCTAGACAAATGTAGAATGGGGCTATTAAACAGGAACTTGTGAGTCGTACTTTCGTACTTAAGGACTGTTGTGGCACAATTCCTGTACCACTACTCGCACTAGTGATTTTCACTACTACCATGAAAAGCATTATCTTCTAAATTGACTGAACCACATGGTACTATAAAGTGTATACGTTACAATAAAATACTAGCCTATACATTCGGTTGTAACTATTCAGAAAACTGTACAGTCAAAATAACTAATAATGTAGGAACAGTTATCACATTTCAAACATTTATAAACATTTTAAACTGACATACACATATTAGGCCTATTCTTGAGGGGATAAATCTGTGTGTAGGCCTAGTTACATTAACTGGTCAGTATTGTAATAAAATAAATATATGTTCCTCTTCTTTCATTTTGAATTATAAGCGTATCAAAAATTGTAGGTATCTCTGAAGTTTTGTGTGAAATGTATTTATTATAAATTTAGAAATAAAAAATTCTCAAATTTTTTATTGCCATTGTAAGTCAATATTAATTTTTTAGTTTTACTTACTCAAAAATTACATAGTTTGTGTAAGGCCTTCTAGAATATATAATGCCATAATTCAAAGTCAATATAATTGGAAGAGTTTGTTTTCTTTTGTAATATGCTTTTGTAAAATATGCTATACCACCCATCTATTTTTGGTATAGAAATAAATTCTTATATTGTTAACGTATTTTTAATATTTTAGAATAGTTTGTTCAAAGATGAATCCAAGTCTAATTAACTAAGTATAAATATTCAAATTTGCATCTGGGATAGTTAAGAGCTTGTCTTGATAAAAATTTGAGGTCTTCTGAAGTAATAGTATTTTTAAGTCTACTGCTGTATAAGTAAATTTAAAGTATGACATAATCTTAATGCATTTTGTCATTTCCTAGAATATAAATTACGTAATAAATGTCTATTGATGATGCATGATTAGTATTCATTTGAATTTAGTGTGCTGTAAATATCAATGTTTTAATCATAAAATATGATTCTAACACTAGGCCTATAAATTTCATAGTTTTAACTTAATTGTTTAGATAATTTTTAAGTAAATTATAAAATTTCCAATTTAGTGGATTTTAATTATATCAGTACAGTAGCCTAAGGCTATAATAGGTACGTCATATTTTACAAACTAAACAAAAAGATCGTACAAAATAAGACCGGAATCAATATTGGAAACCGAGGCGTAATAAAGCTATAAAGTGGATGTTTTAAGTTTATATATTTTAATACACCAGAAAAATGCAAAGTAATTTTTGTGTAGAAAAAACCACATTGAAAACAGTTTTGAATTATCAAACATAAAACTTTTTTTGTAAAAAATTAATTATTTATTTAATGGAAGTGTTAAAATGGGTTTGTTTATTTAAATACAGGAGTAATTGATAACAAAAACAGTAAGCCTAGGTGGTAGGACCTAAGCACTGTTAAAGTGTTGGTGAGGGATCGGAATAGAAGTGTATGGTACACTATAAAGTAGTTTTCATAATGTCAGTTTGGGGAATTCAGTTTTATGGCAGTTTTCCTGTTTTATTGCAACCGAATTATTAAAAAAGTAGTTTTATATACTTTTCCTCATACTATAAAGTATAAAGATGATTAGTGAAATATGTTTAAATAGACCTTGGGTTCTCAACCTGGGGGGTGTGCCTTCCTTGGGGGGAGGGGGCCCCCGCATAGACAAATTTCAAAAGAGGCGGGAGTATTAAAAAAATTAAATAAAAAGTAAAATTATAATTATTCAATTTTATGTCAGCCCTCTCAATAATATTGTGAAAATGACTGGCATTCCATGCAAACCTAACCTAGATTACCTCAAATAAAATTATGTGCACAGTAATATTAAATTTTATATGTGAAATTATATGATTTTCATTTAATAACTAGCTTCAGCTATCCTAACCAGCTTCAGTTTCAAATTCCGATTGTACTACTTGTATTAACCTCATATATTGATGGTGGGGGGGGGGGGGGACCTCAAATCCGTGTTCAAAGAGGGCTACAGATCCTGAATGGTTCAGATAAACTATTGCAAATATTTTGTGTGAATAGGATATGAGAATTCTAGTTGTCTCTATTGAAATTACTGTTTAGTGCAAAATTAACAATAGGCCTATTTAAAATTTATTGTAGGGGAATAGCAAATGGTTTTCTTTTTATTTTCAGTGATGAAATGTGTATTGTAGACTACTGATCAAAATGGTTAGGTCCATGTTTAAATCTATACTTTATGATATATAGTAAAGATTCGAACACAATGAAACAGAAAGACAAAAGCAATGTAATGCAATGTAATTGCAGATTAAATGACACACATCGGAGGTCTAATTCAGCTTTTATTACATAAACCAGTTTGAATCTTCACCAAGGTTCAACTGTTCAAGAGAACAATTAAACCACAATAATTACAATGTATAATACACACTTTAAAAGTATTAGTAATATTCAAAAAGTGGGTAGGCCTAAATAAATTGCTTAATAATCTTATAATTCATAACTCTTTCTAAATAATACATTTTTAATAAGTAAAGCCAAATAAATTAAGTCTTTCAGAATTAACAAATGTAATACATACTTTGAAACTATAGACAATTTAATATTTTATTGAAGATGACAGGTCAATGTTGCCACAATATTTAGAGTAAATTTAAATTTGATACGAGTAGCAAAAAAACAGAACAATTTGGAAATCGAACCTGGACCTTTCGAGTAGGACTCCAACACTTATTACTGAAAATAACCTTTCTATGCCATATGACTGCACTTTCTACCATTTGAAAGATGTATGGGTGCTGTAACCAACCCCCTTAAGGGTTGTACTCCATATCTTTGCAGGTTTTAAGTGTATGGCTACAAAAAGAATTTCTTTAGTTTTTACCTTCCGAGGCTCAGTTTAGAGTTTAGACAGTTACACAGACATATAAATATTCATTTTTTATATTAGATTTCCATAGAAAAATAAGGAAGTTATGTAAGTTTGGTAAACATGAATCTTGCTAATAAAGTGATAAATAGCTCGCTAATGGCTTTTTCAGAACCTAACCATTATTTTAATTGTTGGAAATCGGCTTTAATACTCGCTATCTAACACACCTTGTTGTGTATATTTCCTGTAATTGGATGTTGTATTGCCTTATTTATTTCCATTTAATTACATATTTAAGGACTAAAGATACTTCCAAGACATTGTAATTGGTTTGAGCAATGCTGGTAATTGATTTAACTGCGCTGTATTTTCTAATCACTTAAACTTACCTTGGATGTAGTATTCTTGAATGATTTTTTGGATTGATTGCGGAAAATCAATAGACAAATTTACACTAGTTTTGAATTTAGATAAGTGCTAGAGCCTTATTATATGTGTTTAGAGGCCTATAAATTCACACTATGACACTAGTAATAAACCAAATCGGGACTCTTTTTTCTTTTTGTATTTTACTCATTCCTTTACTGCTTCATTAATTTGTATTGATATAAATGTATCCCTTATCATTGATGGAGCGTATCTCAATTTTCTTGATTTTACAGTTTACTACCTAACTTAAATCATAATAGTCAGAGGGAAAAGGGCGGAATAGGCAAGTACTACAGTATTTAAGTATAAAAAGCAAGTACTGCACTTATGTCCCAGTATAAGAAAAACTAACAAGAATTTAGACATGCCAGTTTGTCATTTGAATTATAACTTCAAAATTAAGGATGAATACAACTACTGTCTTAATTAAAAATCAATTTTGTTTAGTTACGCAGCTTTTCCACAAATAATGGGTGAATTGTCCTGCTTAAGCTAAGCATACATGGTTTACCACAAGTAATGGTTAAATTGTTTTGCTTAAGGATATATACAAAAATAAATATTTATCATTTCAGTTTAGGTTTTTGAGGGGCGTGTCAAAATATTTTAATGGGTAATTTTTTACTATTACTTTTTCAGAAGCAAACTTTCTCATATTGAGATATGTTATCAGTAATGGACTTCAATCGTCAAATAAACATGTTTGAAGAGCTGGAACAACAAAATATAGCAGAAATAAAGCATTAAAATATTTTGTTTAAATAATAGCCTGAAGTTCTAACTTATAGTCGTTAGTCACAGTATGTTTGCCATAACAACTGATTACAACCCCCTGTCTCTGACCTGCACTTTTAACAAACTTGCTTGTTACAAAACAACTTGATGTTACTAACTTATATGTGATTGAATCATACTACGACTAGAGACTGTAGGTTAGAAATTCAGGCTCTCTTTATTTTCATCGGTTCAACGAATACATAAACGACACTATTTGTTCATGAGATGACGGTTTTTAAAATAAGTTAGTCATTCGTATTTTTTCCGGGCCTTGAATCATGTTAGAATATATAAATATTTATTATATCTTAATACGGGAAGGTTTGCTTCTGACAAAGTAATAGTAAACCTTTTAATAATTATTTAGACGATGGTTTAGACTTTGAGAAAGGCCATGGTCACACTTAAGTCCGGGCCACTCCGGGCATCCAACCATCCGATGGATGGACATCCACGGAGTGCTACCTTCGCACCAAAAACTTCCACCCGAGGTGTATGTGGCAGGTTTTCTTTCTCTTCCACTCCAGTTCCCTGCAATCTGCCAAGGAAGCAGTTACAATGTCATATGTGCCTTGGTACGAAAGTGGTTTTTGTAGAAACGTTCAGTGGTTTAAGTAGTGATGATGATGAAATAGTTCTACTGGATTCTGTAAATAGAAGATCTCAATGGGTGCACCCAATTAACAAGAGAGTGAGTTCTTTTGGAGAATTCCATCATTTGATGCCAGATTTAGAAGTTGTTAGAATTTGTTCACTATCAGCCTAAACAAAGCGAGGAGAAGTACTTGGAAAAGTGGGTCACGTACCTTTTGGATTCAGTGTTGCTTGCTGCCAAGTGGACGTGCACAGAACGAAATGTCCACTCGAAAAATCGCCCGGCCAGCGATTCCGAAACATCCATCCAATGGACCTTTGTTCCATCCAGAGGATGGATGGACATCGGTGTGTGGCCCCATTGAGAAAGCGAGTGATCTTTTTCGGACGTCCAACCAATCCGTCCACTGGTGGGGATGCCCGATGTGTGGCCCAACCTTTAGTGTTTCTGTGGAAAAATGAATAACCTTTAAACGAAATAGAAGGACCAATCCAAACCAGATGGCAGTGGTTTAAAAACATTGAGGTGAATCTATCCTCCACTGTGGGATATGAGAAATAAAGATGTGAAATACAATTTTTAATTAATCTTTCAACGTGTGACTTTTAATGAGAGAAACCCCCCCTGCTGCAGGACTTTTTTAAACTTTCAGGAGTTATGAAACATGTTTGTATAAAAACGTTAGTAACTAACTTATTTTTTGGAATATTTTAATGATTCTTTTACTAAATTAAACAGCAGATTACATTCTTTTTGGTAATATCAATAACACATGAGTTTACTTGTGATAACATATTTACATACCAGTCAAAAGTTAGTTTTAGTTCGTAGTCTTATCACAAAACACATATCTAAGAAAACACTAATAAAACCAATATAAAATATTCAAAACATGATTTCAGAACGTAATCAATCAACTAACAAAGATAAAAACACTACAAGTGATCAAATGTAAACAAAAACGTAGTAAACACAATGTCACAAACTTGTATGGTAAAACAGCTGTTATACTGGTGAACTAATTTCGTCAAGAAATTCAACAGAAGTATCGTATGTTTTTTTTAAATCAGCCAATAATTATGCTACAATATCTACAATTATGCTACATTATGCTGCAATATAAATAACTTCGAGATAGTTTCAAGTTTAGCTGCTAGATGGAAGCATCTGATGGAATGTTCCTGAGCGTACGCTATACGTCAAAACGCACCGAAGGAAAAAACTTTCCAGCGTATCACGTACGGCAAAACACGTTGATGGGTTAATGTAAAACATAAGTAGGCTATATTAAGTTCATAATTTTCTGTTGGATAACCAAATTCTGAAACTCACCATATATATCAGATCTTCTGCAATGATCAGATGTAAGCCTATACCAAAACTCTTCTATTCATCTTTTTTTTTTAATATGAGAAGTTAACAAATTTACTTCACTCAAAAATGGCATCTTTAATACTGAAAGTCGAAAGCGTTAGGCTGGTGTTGCCAGGACTAACTCCGCCAAGGCCTGCAACAGTGTCACATCAATTCAGATGTTACACTAAATGTGACCACAGACCTAAGAATGTGTAATGTAGTACATTTCATCTTTGATCAGGGAAAAAGGGTGAAGCTTGTTCAGAGACTTGTCTCTAAAGGTAGGATTCCTATGCTACGACTGTAACGACTACAGCCGCGCAGCCCCAGCCGCGTGATCAGAGCCGTTCGATCCGAGTCGCTTGGTTAAATTCTTATGGCGCGACTAGTACAGTTACATTTAGAACGTCATGGCAGATAAATCATTTTTGGCTGCGTATCTTCTACTTGGGGAAGAGGAGGAAGAAGAGTTGTTATTACTGGCCCATCTTCAGCCGATCCTAATCTATTGTACCAAGTAAGGCGAGAAGAAGGATTTCAGAATATTCTAATTCAGAGAATACCCTAATCTTTATATTTTGGGTGTTTAGGGTTATAAATAGACTGGTGTTCTCGCACAAGCTCAATGAGTTTAGAATCATCCATGTTTAAAAGACACAAAATACTTTAACACAGTAAAAAAAAACACTCCAGCTGTAAAAAAAATACTGCTCATGTCAGCAGTTGAGTCGTACGGCTCAAGCCGCCTCACCGGGGTCGCTGCAGTCGCGCGGCGCTAGACGCTCCTTAGGAATGGGTTCCATTTACTTCCATTATAAGGAGTCCATTACGTCTGGAGCCGCGCGGCTGCAGCCGTTACAGTCGTAGCATAGGAATCCCACCTTAAGAGCAAAGTGGCTTATAGAATATTGTGTTCTTTTAAATTTGTTTATTGTTAGTTTTTCAGTAGGGGCCTACTTAAAAAATATAATTTTCTACCTTAAACATTAATTCAGATCTTAAAACAATATAAGATTATTTCTGGTTTGAAATAATATAATTCTGAAATGTGTATTTCTCTTAAGGTTTGCCTAAGCTAGCCCACTAAAAATTTACTGAACTTCATTAAATAGGAAATGTTAGACAAAGTGAATTTGTGGTAGCCTTTGTAGAATGTGTAGTATTTGTAAGAAGTTTACATTTTTAGTATCAAGTTTTTCTAATTCTAGCAGGCATTGGATTAATCAAGGACACCAACTTGCACAGGTTATGCTTTCCTTTGTTCATATTAGGCCTAACTTATCTTCATAACTATGTCTTGGCATTTTTCCAAACACTTGGGGCCTACTTGCTTGATTTCATGTATATTTCTTAGTCTCCTATTATATGATATCTATGTAGTTAATATTAGTCTCCTATTATAACTTTATGGTCTAAATAATTGAAATTATGAATTTTTAAGTTAATTAGATGCGTGCAGTTATTATTAAAAATTTTTGTAAACAATTTATCAAAAAAGTTGTACAAATTAAAACAAAAAAAGTAGCCTACGGATACATGTAGCCTAATATAAATGTATAGTGCATATCATGCCTATTAAATTTATGTTAAGGTAGACACAATAAATAACACAGAACACTGGCAAATTTAAACTAAAAAAAAATACAAAAATTAATACTAAAATTTAATGAGTCCTGGAAAAATGTGTACGGGAAGATTATACAAGTTCAATTAGAGAAAACACAATTAAAGTAAAATAGTAGGCCTAGTGATATTAAAGCGACTGCATTCCAGACACATCATTTATAACCAAGAATAAACGTTTAATCTCTATTGTAATAATGTTTCATCTCTAACTGTGAACACCAGGGAAAAAATAGTTTAAAAAAGTGTACAAATTATGAAATTTTTAGTTTTATACAGTTTTAAATGATGTAAGTTTTACCTTAAACCTATCATTTATTGTTTATATAAAAACAAATGTTTATTGTTTCTTATTTGAAAAGTTTGGCATTGTAGAATAAGTAATTTATAAAATTAGCATCTTATTTTCAATTATCAACTCAATTTTTGGAAGAATTTTACTAGAAATAACTAAAACTCATAACTTTAAAAAAATCTACATTTACCTGCAATTTTAAAAGGAGCCATAGCATAAGTAATATTCTAGAATGAAAATGTTGCTATTAAAAGTTTTGAAATCACATATTTTGGTAAAGCTAGGCATTAATTAGGCCTATTTATTAACTAACAGTCAATATACTGTTAGCTAACATGGTCTAGAATGTATAAATATTTTCACATTCTGCTTTAGTTAATTATATTGGGAATTTATTTTTCAATAAAGCAAAAGTATTTATTTCTGTAACTAAGCTTCTCAGATTATAACCAATTATAGGATAATTGGGACTCAAAAAAATTATGTAGTTTTTATTTTCTGAAATATTAATGGCATCAACCATTATGCAAATAGGTACATATTGTACAGTCATATTGGTTACAGTGATATAAATTAAATTGCTAATCCCGATTCACTTGCAATTCAAAAAATGTACAAACTGCTTTATAGAATTTATTGTAGCCTATCGGATTGCTTTATTTATAAATAAATGGTTATAAATACCTTGTATGTCTTAACAATCATTGTTTTTTTTAAGTGCAACATGTTTCGCCGTTTTACCGACGGCATCTTCAGGCTGATATTTATCATAAAACAAACAGTAGACACTTAACAATACACATTAGACATAAAAATTCATTAGACATGGTTAAAATTCTATTATTTTTGTACATTTGTATACATCTTGTACTATAATACAAATTGTATTTAAGTAGCCACATGTTGTCACAGCTGGTTCTACTACTTGGATCAAAAAATAATTACATTTTAACCATTTTTATGTCTAATGTGTATTGTTAGTATCTAGTGTTTTATGTTAAATGTCAGCCTGAAGATGCAGTCAGTAAAACGGTGAAACATGTTGCACTAAAAAAAAAAAAAGAAAAAAAAAAAGGATTGTTGAGACATACAAGGTATATATGGTTTTATGTTTGTAAGCCTAAGTGATTTTTTAGGCTGTCAAGAATGGAAATAAACAAAAGGATTCTAAAAATACATAGTAAATTTTTAACGAATTCTAACCTCAAAATCGATCATATAACATACATTAGTTTTATAACTCATGTAATAACAACCAATAATTATAAGAAGTTTGAAGTTGTAAACACCAAAGTATAATCTAGACTAGGTTTGGTTGACTGCTCCTTAAACATTAAAGTCTTTAAAATGATAGGATAGTTATTTTACTCGGCCATGCGCATGCGCTATACTTTTTTGTTACTTAACGTTCGTACACTCACTTTTATAGGAGTTGGTAATACTGAAATCTAGAAGGGACGGTAAACAACATCAAAATGAAAATAGGGATAGTGTCCAGACCAAATGCAGACCCATTGTTTACTATTAATTTGAGGTAAGGAAGAAGAAGTAACCTTTGCATAGTCTATCTATGCGTATAAATAAAATTTTATTGTCTGATCTATACATATAAATAAAATTGTAATGTCTGTGATTTTGAAATAGTAAATACTTTTTCCTAAGCTCATATGGTTATTCACACTTTACACCAAAACCTAAACATGCATTTTTCATTTCTGTTTGTACGGGTTATTTCCGGAATGGCTGAACCAATTTTGATGACACTTTCATTTGCATCTAGAGGACTTTCCAGAGATTAATCTAGGCAGATTTTTATCCCGGAAATATTTATTGTTCCTATTGAAATAAACGGTACCAGGAACTGGCACATACTTTCTCACAAACATATTTAAATTATTAAACAGATTCACTGTGACTTGTTGGGTGGGGAAGGAGAGGTGATTTTTTATTAAAGTTGGAGGTTAACTAATACATATTATTATTATTATTATCTAGAGAGAAAACTATTCAATCGATTTCGAACAAATTTGCACCAAACACGTCAATTATGCATTTATAGATGCACGAATTTTTTTTTGAAAAACAACCCCCTTTATGGTGAAAAAAACCACAAAAATCAGTTATTATTATTATTAGCTAAACGAGAATTTTTAGAAAGATGCGGGTTTTTGCATATGGTAGTGTACATTAAAGGCTACAAATAAGCCAAATTTTATCAAAATCGTTAGTGGTTTTTTTATAAAAAAATAATAACTGATTTTTTGGGTTTTTTTTTGCCAAACAGGGGGTTGTTTTTCAAAACCGTTTTTCGTGCATCTATACAGGCCTACTTGACATGTTTGGTGCAAATTTGTTTGAAATCGATCGAATAGTTTTCGCTTTATCTAGCTTTGTATACACATACAGACAGACTTTTGTAAAAACCACTTTTTTGGACTCGGGGGGTCCCAAAACGGATATTTCCACAAAAATCTCAGCATCGATTTTTTTGCGATCACTATACTTTTTCTATACTATAGTATAGTGAGAAAGTAAAATGTAAACATGAAGGACAAAATTAGGTGTTTTGCGAACGGACTTGACACGCGTCCATTATAAATAAAACAACTGATTAGGATCAAATGTCAAGATCGTTTGTGTTTTAATTTACTGTATACGCTGGTTTAACCGTTAAATATATTTATTACATCAAAACAGTAAGCAATAATAATGTAAAATATACTCATAGTTGTCAAATGCACCTCAAACCTTGATTTGTAAATTTTATGTTTGTTGGAGAATTATGCGTAACAAATCGGCGGATAACGGATTTTTAGCGTTTATCGGTGCATAGCTAATAATACACGTGGGCCATGTAACTCGGATTTAAAATAGTTTTTTTTTTTAATTGAGTATAATGGTAAGGTAAGGTAAATATTTACTCGGTAGTTCTTTTAAGTATTTAACAACATCTGCTGATTTTGAAATAAGGAGACATTTACAAGTGCCTTTAGATAGGACCAAGTCTCAAATTAACAATTTTTGAAGGCTGATTCTTTGAGGCAATGTTGACAAATTATTTCTCTAATTGTTTACTATTCAAAGGTCTTCTGAGTCACAATCAAAACTAAGCTGAATAACTATACAAAATGCTGGATTCTATTTCGTATTTGTATGGCTGATGGCTGGACAGATTAAAAAAGATATAACATGTGAAATTACATTTGGCAAGTTAAATTGGCGCATAGATAGGCAACAACATATATAAGTTTATAAAAAAAATCTGACACAAAACTTCTTGTTTGTGAACTTTAAATAAAATTCAACTTGGCTTATGAATTTGGATTATAAATATTCATATTTATGAAGTCTTACATTTAAATGTAGTTAAATTTCAGTGCTAAACATAACGCTTTAAGGGAGGGTAAAGACATTTTTAGCTCAGTCATGCACTAAGTGCTGTTAAATTATATATTTCCCTTACTTACGAAGATAATAATTCTTAAAGAAGGCATAACAGATTGTTTTTGTGGTTAGCGCGGTCGTCCAACACAGTTGCACAGGTTCGTCGTAAAACACGTGTGTTACTCAATTTATTTGAAGCACTTTTTTTTAAGTCATCGAATTTCGATTGTATTTTCGTTTTACCAAAATAAGTACAAACACAATTTTGTAAATAATCGAGTGACAACTTGATAAGAATTTGTGCATTCCTGGAGTTTAAACAGACAGGTTGATAGCAAGTCGCCTATACCCTTTATAGTAATCAAATTGTTTATATATGCGTGTGTAAAACGAATGTTAAGGATGACTGTGATTCAATTCTGGGTTAATAGCAATCGTGTTATAAAGATGGTTAAATGATTTGAAAGAGTTGTTAATCTCGCAGTGTTAAAACCGGCATTAGTGCCAATGTAAGAAAGGGGGAAAGAACGGCCTAGCTCTCTCTCCTTCCTCGGGGTTGCTTGAAATAGAATACTTCGTCCCACACGCCAAGAGGTTTCTAAAATTAGTCGCGGCTACGACAAAAAACATTTTGTTTGTAGTAGTTTGTACTATGGGTGGGGTATTCCTTTATCCAGACATGCTTGTTGTGGCATTGCATTATATCATACTGATATAGAAATGTGTTTTGTTTTTTTGTCAAGCGAACCGTAAATGATTTGGGAAATCCTGTAACTGTCATTCCAAGACAAAGCAGACGATAGTAATAATTATAAGGAAATAAATGTTCATAACAAAGTCGAAATTAAATTTTGCTTTGTATTGTGTATGCTAATGTGAAATAATTTCAATGTTATCTCCAATAAAACAGTTTGCACTTGACTTCCACTCAATTACAAATTAGGATATGATTAAATAGTACAGTAGTTGAATTCTGCTGACTGCGGGCGGGAATCGCTTGATCTTGGGAATATAAAGTGATCTTCTTAATGTTGAATTTTGATGTTTTTAGATAGTTTTGTTTTCCCAACATTGTCAAGTCGAATTCGATCTGTAGAATTTATCCTTTCACCCTTCCAAAAATACGATCCTACCAGTAGTCAAAATGACAAATTAGTATCTGGCAATTAAAAAACTGGGATTGTACGAAGGTTGTAACTGACATAGGGGTAAGTACAACCAGCAATTTCTATGAGTGAATAAATATACTACTACCTCAAAACTAATTCATAGTAAAATTTTCAGAGCTAATTTCTGATTTTGTTCTGATCGAAGGATGTGAACATAAACAAATCAAATTAGTAATGTATGAATGACATGTTTATAAATACATTTTATCTTGTTGGAATAGAACAAAAATTTGATGTGTGTTTAACGTTGAGCCTAGAACTTGGAACATCAAGTAGGCTCTACTCGAATTTTGTGTTCACAGATATTTCTCTATACCCCCCTTCCACAACTCTTTATATATTAAATTTCAACATTTCCTTACATTTCTCAATTTCATATCAGATCCAACAGCCTAGGCCATTCAAAACCAATGCCTTTGAAAATCCATTTTTAGTAATTATGACAATCCAAGAATATATATTATTTCTAAGTACTTTCTATACTACAGAGTAAATTAAGAAGCAAATCTTTACCTGTCTAATTATGAACAAATATAAATCAATCTGACTTTTGACTAAAACTGTGCTAACTCAAATACAATCACAATTTTGGCATATCGCTAGCACACCAAGAGTCCAGGATGTTCTCCGACTCGAACTCGAATACTCTATTGATATTCCCACGATAGGATGAACGCTTATTGTATTTTACAGGCATATTCTGTTGCGGATTTCTTCTGAAAATCTTTTTATTAACATTTCATCTACACATATATTATAATGTGGGTTAGTCAGCGTATGCAATAAAAAGTGCACAGACATCAAGGCTTTTTAAGTGTTACCAAATGTTTGTTATTAAAAGAAACTCTTATAAACAAAAGCTAGCGTTCACTTTTTGGTATATATTTTCGTAGATTTCGACTACCTTAGTAAAGTCGCACATTGACGATAAAAAAAGTTGGTTTCGTTACAATACCATGATTCTAAAAAGTTGTGGGAAACAGTCTTGATTCTCGCTTTTACAACTACTGTACTTACGTATGTTATGTTTCCTGATTATTGCTATCTGATGTTAGCCTATTGGCGAGTACACTATTGTATTTGTAATATTAAAAGAATATGAAGGGAGTTAATTGGTAACACATGTGTAATTTTTACAACGTTGATTTAGAAGTATTTAATTTAATATCATACACAAATTTACAAACTGTTTGAAAAAGAAATAGCTTTTTTTATTTATCAATCCGTATAAGTAAAGTAAATAACAATACAGTACGATCACGCAGCTGAACCGTTGACGTGAGTTGAGCGAATTTCCAAAATTAAGTTTATATGTTGTAGGGTTTCAACTGACGAAGGCACTCAATCTGCGTGTACGAAATATATTAGAAGAATTTCTTTGCACCTCAGCCTCTAGCCCCGGCTCGCGCGACCGTTCTCTTTGCATTCCAGCTGTCGGCCTCAAGCAGCTCCCACTTGGATCTGAACCGGGTCCTTTAATTGTATTTTAAGTTTAGGGGGTACCAGACGAGCTATAAGGTCGTGTAAAAAACAAAAGTGCTTTATTATTCTAATCTCCTATATTTTAATTTTTTTAGATAATATCCAAAGAAGTTTCATTCTAGTACGAAAAATCTCAACAATTGTTCGTTCCTATCAAAAACGTGCGTCCGATTGTTGGGTTTGTTAACGTACTCTTCCGAGTGACTTAGAAAACCAACGTGTGTACCAAATTTAGACCAAATCGGACTAACATGCGGCCGTTAGCGTGCGAACCCACATATATGATTTTGAATGGTAACCCAAAACTTGTTCTGGGGACCGTGATCGGTGCTCATTGACCTTAGGCCACACTATCTTTCCTATGGAAATTCGCTAATAACGTCCGTCGGTCCC
>JAGFPH010000457.1:418150-432005 GCA_018207615.1 Philaenus spumarius
ATTATCAAACAATCAATCCATAAGGTATTAATTTAATGTATATCAATATTAATTAAAGGACAAACACAATTTTTTTTTTTTTAATATCTACAAGTTTTTATTGAATCTTGACGACCAAGGTTTCGCCCGTGACGGCATTGATGAGGCAGTTTTACAGACTAAAGAATATTAGAAAACAAATGTGTTTCAAACATAGAACAGTTACTCACAACAAAGAAAAAGGAAAGAGAGTGGAAGGGGGGCGTGGGGTACGTATGGTCATAGGTTGACAATGGGTTTAGTAGAGGCGAGTTGGACAAACATTCTACCTGATCGTTAAGTACTAGGCTAGCATCTGTACAAAATAATCTCTTAATTTCTAATGATATTTGGTATCGATTCAATATCGAAATAATTTATTGATACCCCAATAATATCGAAACATTAATAACGATAATCAAGTTATCGGTATCGGAAGTACCGAATAAACTTACCATACGCATACCAGTTATTTATTTAGCCTGAAGTGGTAAATAAATATTAATTACATATGAAATACTCAAATACATGAAATATCGTGTTTTTTCAGCTGTAATATATACCACAAAACTTAAACATTGTACTTTATTATTGAGAATTAATTATAAAACAATATCAATTCTGCAGATGGAGATATTTGTATATAGCATCAATATAGTAAATAATATTGTAGACTGACGCAAGCACTACACATAAAGCACAAGGATCAAAAGGCAGTTCTACAGGGGTTACTCGTAATATTTCCAGTACCGGAACGCTGCCGGAACTGATCGGAAGTGACCGAAATGCGGACAATTTTTGAAACTTTCCCTTCTAAAACTCATACTTTATGTACCTTTGGTGAGTTTTGGTGAGTTTTAGGGTGCAGATAATTATGCTTACTTTTATAAGAATAGTACGCATTGAGGCGGGTAAAAACCCGACCCAAATGGGCTAATTACTAGGGTAATTAGGCCTAACAATAAAAGTCAGAAATAGAAGCCAATAAGCCTAAATATGTAAATGTATAGTGAGTAATAAGTAAAATAAATCTTTGTAAATAGATATCACAAGAAAAAATGTATGTAAAAAGAAAGGAAGTAATTTAAAATAATTATATTGTAAATTGCAGGCCTAGACAATGTTAAACGTAATAGAAGCAAAGTTCCGTGAATTATTCTAAGGGAAATCGACAGGATAATTCTTGTCAAGTTTTGTCGAATACTGCAAAACCATGCACTGTTGCTATGCGCCGTAAAGGGCTATGTTAAATTTTTAAAGTTTTTTAAAATATAAAAATAGTAAATTCTTTTTAATGAAATGTGTAGAGGAGAAGAAGACAATAATAATCTAATTAACTGAATTGTTTTAATTAAAATAATTACAAAGTTATAGAGCAAAGACTTAGTTGAAAAATGCTAAAATTCACAAATTTAAATAATTTAAAGGCCTAAATTGGGGATAAAGTAAAGGATAATAAATTAATAATAATTAACTAAAAATAAATTAATTTAATTAAATATTTTTGAATAATTAGGCTCAAAAATAAATAAACTAATATAACTAATTAAATAAAGGGAAATAAGGTTATATAGTAATAAATATATATTAAATAAGGTGTAGTATATATGTTTATGTAAGATACCATGTGAGAAGGGGGCATAAACCAAAAAGGGGGGTTGCCAAATCCAAAATTCGACAATTCACAGATAATAGGCCACAGAACCGCGCCCGAAGTGAAGAAAGAAAAAAAAAGAAGAACAGTTTTGGAAGTTTGGGAACCAGAAGAAGAAGATGGAACCAAGAAAATTCAAATTTGGACCATTTTGAAAAATTTAAAATTCAAAATTAAGGAAAAATTAGCGAAGGCGATAACTTGAGAACCAGGAACCCTAGAACTACAACTCAAAGGAGGAAGAAATCAGAAGATGGTCAAGAATCCAATGAGCCAAAGAAATCCAAAATCTGACCAGGGGTTACAAAGTTAGAGCACTTTGAAAGTTTTAAATACAAAAATCGGTTAAATCCTGTACGAACCGGCATAGCTTGAGTAAACAAAGTGAGGGGTGCCTAGAGGTATGACGTAATGTGACCACCACCGAGGCCAATACAATTACTTATTGAGCTGCAAATGAAATAATTAATTATCGACAAAACCAAAGTGGATTAATTAAAATAAAGTCGTGGGACTTAAATTAAATAAATAAAGGAAGATTCTACAAGCTAGAAGAACCATATAAATCACCAGAGAAACGAAGTTGCTAAAAAAGGGAGAGTAAGTCTCTTGACTTCGATTTGAACAGTACGAGTTTGAGGAAAGGAGAAATAAATTTAGTTGCGTATTGATAGTCACCCGAGGACCACGTACAAATCTGCAGAAGCGGTAGTAGGTCGACAAATATCACCAACTCCGGTACAGTTAAGCGGGCCGTAATAAATCGTGATACAATTAAAGAAGAGGAGTGATCCTAAAGGATTGAAGATAGAAATCGCTCTACCTTAAAGAAGAGGAGGAATCCTGGGAGGAAGGAAGAAAGAAGAAGATCAAGGACTTCATTCCAAGGCCTAAACCACCTAGGAGGAAAGCTGCGATCAATCATAATTATTTGTGAGTAGCAAATAACCAAGCTATATAATTTTTAATATAAATAAAAATCCAGAAATAAAATTTTAAATAAATAAAATCAAAAATAATAGTAAGGTTTTTAGGGGAAAGTGTAAAAGTAAAATCATTCAGGAATATTCTCTATTCTCACAATGGTATAAAAGCGTTTCAATATAAATGTAAATAATATCATATGTGTAAATATCAATAATATACTTGTTTGAAATTTTAAGAAGTTGAGAAAGGATAATTAATTTGTTTTTTGAAATTAAAAAAGTTTTTAATTTTCAAATCTTAATTTCTTTTATTTATGAGTTAAATACCCTATACCAGAGATTTAACCAGTGCTCTAGAATAAGTTAGTTGATAAGGTTCTATTAATTCTTGTGTGTGACCTAATAACTCCAGACGGCACGGCCCGGAGAAGGAGTCTGACTAGAGCTAGTGAAATTTTATATAAAAAGTGTATTTATTACAAACCAATCTTTTAAGATTTAGGAAAGTTAGCATATTTCCTATTTCTTGTCCCCGTATACGCGCAAAAAATATTAAGGGCAAATAAAATAGAAAATAGAGGCGGGTGCGACGTAGCAAGTGACGTCCGAACGTGGGGCGAAGACCCTGCGAGCCCGAGAAATTAAGAGTGTGCGCGTGTGCGGCGTGGCAGCATGTATAAGTAACTATTTTTTTACTTGTATATTATGAATATAGCACACAGCAAATTTTAGAGGTACATACTATTTTAAGAAAAAACTTGGTAAAATATATCTTATTTAGTCAATAGCCTTTATCAGAAATTTAAATCCTCGGTAAAAGACTGTAAACCTAAACACATTTTATATATATCAAGAAATTACTTTTCTTTATACAAAAACAATTAAACACAAGCAAGCTTATCACGAGAACATAACACACAACGCAGACTCTTGTTAGTGAATTATTCTAACAACTCTCAAAAGTCACAAAACTAAACATCACAATGCCACTTTTTACTTTTTGACAGTTCGCAAGAGGTAGCATGCACCGGGCTAAATCGCCGTGCGGCCGGTGTTCAGGTAAAACCGTTTAAATATTTTCCTCTTTCTGGGCGCCTTTCGACCTTATATTGTGATGGCGTTTGTCAGTGTACAGCCATTGTTTGAATGTATTCCGTGTTGTGTCTCATTTGGGATATTTAAAAAAATTATTAATCGTGAAATTAAATCAGTTATTCCATAAGTATTAATCTCTAAATGTGGTCCAAATTATATGATGATTGGTGTTATTTTGATTACAACAATTTCATCAATATGTTATAAACTTTTTCATACTTTTCATGATAAAAGTTTAATCATCGCTGGTTTTTAAACTTGTCGTCCACCTTGACTCTGAATCATCGGTCTCTTAGCCTAACAACAGACGAGACACCGGTGTACGGGACACTGCCAGCTTCTCGCGGGGAGAGACACCGTAGAGCCACAGAATCTGGTAGCGCGCTACTCAGTGTCTCATCTGTTGACACACATTTAATTGATAGTACATTTAGTGTCCCGTACACTGCCCGTACACGAGTGTCCCGTACACCGGTGTCTCGTCTGTTGTTAGCCTTATTCGTAGTCGTTCGCGGCGCTCGCCGAACATCAAAGGCGTGGAAAACGGAGCGAGGGCCAGCCGATCTTTTGCCGTGGGGGTCATAAACTGTCAAAACAGCCAGGTAGGGCCGAGGGCCAGTCGACTCCCCAGAGCGGAAGTGATTCAGGGGAGGGGTAAGATTAAATGCATAGAGTACGACTTTAAACTAATTTCTATAGAAGAGTTTTTAAGGTTAATAACTATACAAATATTATAATCATACTGTTATCAGCAAAATACTGTGACTAAACAGTTTAGGTAAGTCCTCTAGTTTTTTTTTTAATTCTAATTATATAAAGTGATAATACGACGAAATATTATAATTATACAAATATTATAATCATACTGTTATCGGAAAAATACTGTGACTAAACAGTTTAGGTAAGTCCTCTAGTTTTTTTTTATTCTAATTATATAAAGTGATAATACGACGAAATATTATAATTATATAAATATTATAATCATACTGTTATCGGAATACATAAACGATAATTAAAACTTTTCCACCCCCACACCCACCGCACAGTAGAACAGGTCACTGATCCCTAGCCGGCTGGCCCTCGCTCCGCCAAGCCTCTGGCTGTCAAATTACCCTCATCAAAGTTTTTAGGCAACTGGCCCTCGGCCCTAGAGCCCAAAGGCGTACCGCGAGGCTGGCAAAAGGGTGTCTGGTGCTCCCTAGTTGTCTAATTTCGATTCCAAGCTGAGGGACTATGTGGGAGACTTTACTGTAGTTGGCTCGCATAGTCGAAACGCACTGTAGTGTGGGGATATCTTGAGGTTTTTCGATTGGTGGAAGTAAAATTCCGAACCGTGATTGTGATTGAGGGAATGGATGGTCCAGTGCAACGTTAAAACAAAACGTATTTATAAACAAATTTATAAAACACTGTACCGGAACGGCGTTCCGGCACCAGTAAACCCCTCCAGTTCTAAGAAAAACACAATCCTACCAATGGTTTGTTAATTTTTGTCATCTGTCCACTATCTCTTGTGAGGGGTGGGGGAACTAAGTACAGTGGTCAAGTTCATATTGCGTTTCGTTTCGTCAGTTTCGTGTCATTCAGGATTACGCAGACGGACAGTTATTATGGACCATCAGCAAAAAACCAGATCTTGATGAAGTTACATTTGAGGAGAAAAAGCTTACGTTTTTAAGAAACCTAGAGAAAAGCGATTTGGAACGCATCGAATTGGAAAAAAATACCAGGCTTCAGCGAGACTGTGTAATATGGAGACACAAAAGACGAAATTTGTTGACAGCATCTAATTTTGGGGCAGTTTGTAAAAGATTACTTTACACAAGCTGTGCTAAATTAGTTGCTAGGCTGTTATACAACGTGAATTACGACGCTCCAAGTTTAATATATGGTCGTGAAAATGAGTCGAATGCCATAAGAGAATTGAAAAGTAAAGGCAATGAGGTAAAACAGTGTGGGCTGTTTATAGATCGCGAAATTCCATATTTAGCAGCAACACCAGATGGATTAATAGGAGATGATGGAGTAGTAGAAATAAAATGCCCATCTTCCGCTGAAAATTTAACTCCAAAGGAAGCCATTATAGGCGACAAAGGTATTACAGGTTCTTTTAGGGTAAAAAAAAAACGGACAAATAGATCACATTAACAAACGGCACAGCTATTATTACCAAGTGCAAGGTCAATTAAAAATAACTGAACGAAATTATTGTCTTTTTGTAATTTGGACCCCCAAGGGCATTTATACGGAGACAATTTTAAAAGACGATATCTTTTGGCAAACGCAAATGAAAAATAAACTTAAAAATTTTTATCTTGATTGCATTTTTCCAGAAATAGTGGATTCAAGAAAGAGAAGATCCATGCCAATAAGAAATCCACCCTACATCATCAAAGCTATGGAAAAACGAAAGCCAATTCGAAAAAAAATAAACTTTCCATTGCCATGCGTATTGTGTACCTGTCCGTCTGCTAGTTTTTAAGTTTGTATATAGTGTTAATAGTGAACTAGTTAATATTTTGAATATTTATTTTCATGTATTTTTTTTATGTTTGGTAATATATTGGCGTGAGAATATAATGGCCTTGTAAAATGACTGGTTGTATTTGGTGAAAGGAAATATTACAACTTTAGATTGTTCTGAACACGTTAGAAACGTATTTTTGAAATCGGTCCATATTCCTGCTAGTTTGTAAATTTATTAAATTTAAAATAATGTAATTACTTTGTAAATAATATAAATAATTGTTTCTCAAGTAATAATAGTAATAATAATAGAAGTTTTCATAATAGCTTTGCCAATGAACATAATAATATAACAAGTAGCCTTGTATAAAATGACTCCGCGTGTTTGCCTAAAGGAAATATTAATTATATATATTACAATTTGAAATATTAAAATTGTAGGTTAGTCTAGATTTTAATATGTAGCCTAACGTAGTAGAAATGTATTTTTAAACTTGGTCATGTACCGGATTGTTTGTAAATTTATTACATTTAAAATAATTTAATTACCTTGTAAATAATTTACATATTTGTTTCTCATGTAGTTTTTAGAATTTGTCTTAGTAATATTTCTTGTGTATGAAGATAATGTAACAAGTATTATAAAATAACTCCGCGTGTTTGCCTAAAGGAAATATTAATTATATATATTACAATTTGAAATATTAAAATTGTAGGTTAGTCTAGATTTTAACATGTAGCCTAACGTAGTAGAAATGTATTTTTAAACTCGGTCATGTACCGGATTGTTTGTAAATGTATTACATTTAAAATAATTTAATTACTTTGTAAATAATGTACATATTTGTTTCTTAAGATAGTTTTTAGAATTTTTCGTAATATTGTTTGTGTATGAACATAATGTAACAACTATTATAAAATGACTCCGCGTGTTTGCCTAAAGGAAATATTAATTATATATAGGCCTATTACAATTTGAAATACTAAAATTTTAGGTTAGTCTAGATTTTAACATGTAGCCTAACGTAATAGAAATGTATTTTTAAACTCGGTCATGTACCAGATTGCTTGTAAATTTATTACATTTAAAATAATTTAATTATTTTGTAAATAATTTACATAATTGTTTCTCAGATAGTTTTTAGAATTTTTCGTAATATTGTTTGTGTATGAACATAAAGTAACAAGGTATTTTGAAATGACTCCATGCGTTTGCCTAAATGAAATATTAATTAAATATATTACAATTTGGTATATTACAATTTTAGGTCATACTAGATTTTAAGTTGTTAGAAATATACGTTTAATAATGAATAAAGGCAGCTTCCGAAACGGACAAAATAGTGAGTACTTTCTTATTTGAATCACTCCAACACTGCAACTGCTAAATATTGTTGTTCTGAACACTGTTGTTGCAAATTATTGGATTCTCTAAAATAGACTTACATAAAACATGTTTACCAATAAAAAAATGTATATGTAACATATTTTTAATCGTGGAACTAAATTGTATTAACTGTTGAGAAATAAATACTTTGTCAGCATTTTAAATTTTAAAAAGAGATGATATTTTAAATTGGCACAAATCAGTATTTTTCCTAATTTGTGGTAGAATCCTCTTTTGTCTCAACCAAATAATCCTTATCTTTTACCTCATGAAACTTGAAAAGTGAAAAAGAAGTGTATGCCATCTTAAAACATGTGATATGGTTTGTATAGTTATAATAATCCAGTGTAAAAATTGTTTCATTAGTTTCCGAAAATAATGAACCATAAAGTTTGGATCACACTTAATGTTTTTCAAATAAATATTAAATGCAAATTTGTTGATGTGAGGTAAAAGTTACAACATTCTAATGGTTTATTTAGTACATAATTGTTGTAAACTAATAAAAACATTTCATTACTAAAATAAATTATGTATAGGCTTAAACATTAAACAAAACACATTTCATCTCAGTTAAATTCGGTACTTATTTATCTTTAGAAGAAGCAGTAAGGAATAAGCAGAAGCACTAAGCAATAAGGAAAGAAATGTTGACAAGGATTAGTGCTGACAGCCGAAAAGGCTGATCAAGGTCAAAATATTTCGTACGTAAACAGATGTTAGTCTACTCATAGAACTGTCGCACCGGCGGGACACAGACAGGGAAATAGGTTGGAGTAGCCTGTAGTAGAAGGAGAGGGGGAGACAGAACTATTTTTCGTAGTAAATTCATTGCGCTTCCATGTAAAGCGGCTCCGTAGAAGTTCCAATATGTTCCGATAGGCTCGCATGATTTACAAATAATTTTTGTCTTTTGCCCCCTCTTAAGGTTATTCCTAAATAAGAATTTACCAAATTTACACAAAACATTTGTATTACATTTCTGTGAGTAGATGACATAAGCTGATAAGTCACATTTTTGGTCAAATTGAGTTATGCATATGGGCGTGTTCAGAAAAAAGAGATCTACAAGATGGCATAATCATATAAGTCGTATCTCTATAAATAACTTAAGATATAGCCCTTGCCCAAACCTGATATGTAATTTTTCTCCAATACCAAAGAAGACAAATTCTGTTATGTCGGTGTATATCAACTACTTGACATTGGTTTTAACATAATTGAATGGTACTAAGATGGCAAAATTTGTTAAGTAATTATATCAGGTATTTTAAAAGTTTTGCAGGTTTTATTTATAATTAAAGGTAAGGTGACAAAACCTGTTATGTTTTCTTAACAACAACTGCAGCTTTGTATGGTGACATATTTGTAGTTTTAACAGATGGCAAAACTTGATAAAGAGATTTATCATCATTTGCCATCTTCAGTAAGTTAATTTTTTTATTTTATGAGCTAATATACAAACATACCATGTTATGTCGTCTGCTAGTTCTTCCAATTGGTGTTGTGTTCTATCGCTATCGAACCTATTCATGATTGAAATGTGTTTTTAAAAGTAAATTATTATTCTAAATTTGCCAAAAATGAGTTCTAAAGAAAATATTTGCGTAAGTCGTCGGACAAAACTGTTAGTTTCTTTGGCAACCAAGGAAGATGGAATTCCTCCTCAACCAGAGAGTGAGGACTGGGATGGCAAGGATACAAACTTTGAGGTTAGTATGGTTTTTCTATGATATCATAGGACAATAGTTTATTATTTTCTGTGATATATCTCTAATGTGCATAAGCGAAATATAAAATCATGTATATTTTGTATTATTTAAGTTTAAAAAATGTTATGTATTTGAATTATAATAGCAATCAATTACTAAATTATTATGCACTTGTTACAGGATAGGCCTCATCCTACTGTGACTGACATGGAGTATCTTCCAATTGAAATAGAAGACACCGATTACTTTTTGGAAGGTGAAAATAATTTAAATTTCGAAGACAATCAGGTTGTTGACATAGAGAATCTTCCCATTACAATTATTGAAGATATTGGAGATAATCTGGAAATTCCCATATTAGAAACTCTCCCTACAGAAATATCAGAAAATGTGGAAATTTTCAATATTGTAAATAATGAATCTATGGTTGTAAACAGTCCGATGGAGATTAACATTGATAACCAACTAACCTCGCTTGATGTAAGTTACTAGAATTAAGAAACTAAGTTGATTGCTCTGCTTTATCCCTTATTTTTCGAGTTAATGTTAAATTATTTAGCATTTATGGTATTTATGTACAACCTGGTACTTGTGTTTGAATATGAAAATTATTTTATAAAACGCCCTAAGAACAAGCATTTCAAGCGAAATGACTGTTGTTTATCAGTGTAAAAGGGTATTTTAAGGTACCGTAAGTTAGCGTAACCATGATTGAATTTTGGTATAACCTTAATCATTTTAATTCGTTTTTTTACATGGAGGGCAAAATAGCTACTCATTTGCATTTAGCATAGAAATTTGTCTATGCACCTTCGCCTTTAGGCGAGTGAATTCTGAAATGTACAATAAATCTTAAATATTTCACTTTACTCAACCCAGTTATTATTTTCAGGAGATGCCATTAAGTTTTGAAGAATATATTCTTATTGAAAATGAAGAATACAATCCTACTGAATCTGTGAGCAAGAAAAATGAGGCAGAAGTTTATAAAAATAACACAGAGTTAAATGCAACTGAGGGGAAAAACATTCTTTTCCAGGTGAGCCATATTTTCTATACCATCGGAACATAAAAATATCAGTTAAATCATAGATTTCCATTTTTCTATACTGCCACATTTTGCATGCAGTTTTAATGGTGGTTATTATTTTTCAGGAAGTTCGTGGAAGTGATGTGGAAGATACAAATTCTGATCCTGATTGGTTACCTGATTTAGAAAGTAATGCAAAGAGACAAAAATTTACGGAAATCAATGATCTAAAAAGATGTTCCAAAGAAGAAAATAAAATGAAAGGTAGGCTTATTTCATTACCTAATAATTTGATTGGCATTGTTTGTATTTTACTGCAGATAAGTGAAATAATGTGCAAAATATATCCCATGTTATTGTTATTACATTAGGCCTACTCTACAATTATTTGATTTATTATTATTTTTACAGATGGTCTTCTATCTACCCACAGAAACGTCAGATCTCCCATGGATGACAGTATGTCAAAACTAACTGAAAATAAAGTAGGCCTAAACCTAGAAAACTGCAATGAGAACCCTGAAAACACAATAGAATGTGATAAAAACAGTGAATGTGTAAGAAGAATGAAAGGTATTAAAAAAAGAGAGAAAGAAAAATTCAAAAAGGATCATGGATTAGACTATAAAAATAGAAAAGGTGTATTATTTCCAGCCAGAACATTTAAACCAGTTGAAAAGTGCTGCAATAAAAGGAAGTGTGACGAGAAAATCAAACCAGCCGATCAAAGAAAAATATTTAATGACTTTTATACACTGCCATTTTGTGCAAGGGATCAAGCATTAGCTGACCGAATGAAACTGTCCATACCATCAGGAAGTAGAAAAAAGAAAGATACAAGTGAAACAAAAGTTACACGTGATCGGCTTGTGACTGTATCATACTACATTACCTTAGATACAACTGAAATAGAAGTATGTAAAAATATGTTCATGTGGGTTTTTGGATTAAATAGAGGCAAGGTTGACGTCATTATTCAAAAAGTTAAGGCTTCTTCGTGTGGCATAATCCAAGAAGATATGCGTGGTAAGCACCCACAAAAGTTCAAAACTTCCAGTGACGATTTAGAAGACATTAATAAATTCATAGACAGATATCCTAGGCACGAGAGTCACTATGCTAGGCGCGATAACTCCTTGAAAAAAGTATTTCTACCAAGTAATTTAAATATTAAGATTATGTATAAGGAATACTGTGAGTATAGAATTGAAAATGGTCATCAGAAGTCCGTATGCTATGATGTTTTTAGAAAACAGTTTAATGCCAAAGGCTATAAATTCAAACTTCCATTCATTGACACATGCAACAAATGTGATGAGTTTATTTTAAAGAAAAGACATTCCATAAATAAATCTGATCGTCAAATCGTTTCTGATATGCATGACTCTCACGTGAAGGAGGCCCAAGAGGGTTATGATATGAAAAGTCATGATAAAAACCTTGCAAAATACTATGACAATAGAGCTTTATTGGTGTTTGATCTCCAACAGGTTCTCCCTGTACCCTACTTATCATCAAATATTGCATATTACAAGAGGTTTCTATCTATGTATAACCTCACTATAAGAGACTGTTCAAATGAGCAGGAGTCTTCTTACTGCTGCATGTGGAGTGAGATTGATGCAGGCAGAGGGTCTGACGACATTGCCTCTTGTGTTTTTAAAAATATTATGGATCTTCCAGATAATATTGAACATGTCACCACATACTCTGACACCTGTGGAGGACAAAACAGAAATATTAACATTGCCGCCATGTTTTCTTACGCTTTGACAAAAAATAAAACCATTCAGGTTATTGATCAAAAGTTTTTGCTGCCTGGCCATACACGTCTCGAATGTGACAGTGATCACGCTCGTATTGAGAGAGCGAAAAAGAAACTTCACTCGTCAGCTAACGCAAACAGTAGCAGTGATACATACCGGATAATGGTACCACGTGATTGGTGTCAGTTTGTCCGCACACTTTCTGGGAGAAAGAAATTCAAAGTAATTGAAATGAACCAACATGATTTTAAGGACTTTTCTAGTTTATTGAAAAGTGTTTTGGTACATCGCAAAGTTGACGAAAACAAACAGAAAGTTGAATGGTTGAAAATCAGGTGGCTAAGATACACCCAAGATTTTGGAAGAATATATTTCAAGTATGATCTTAATCCCTTTTCTCCATTTAGATTTTTCAGTATATTGAGGGGTAAGAAGGGTCGACCAGAAAACGTTGAAGTTGCAAGATCCTATGCAGGAGCTTTGCCAGTAAACCCAAAGAAAAAGAAGGACATTCTCTCTATGTTCAACCTGATTGATCCTCAGTTTCATTCTTTCTACAAGAAGCTGGCTACTGATAACAAGAGCCTTGAGTTTGATGAATTGGACGACCTGGCTGAAGAAGATGAAGTTTAGTTTTTACTTGGCTGAAGAGTTGTTTATACTTGGCTTAGGAATAATAAGTTTTAATATAGACTTAGATAAGGAAGGAGAAGTTTAACTTGACTCAGCTATTATTATTTTTTCTCTTAAAATAATATATTTTTTAAATAATTTGTCCCCTTCAACAGGTTAGCTTAATTTTAAAATATGTTACTTTTAAAGACTGATGAAAGACTGAACTTTATTAAAAAAACTATTTTCATTGAGTACGACTATTATTATCTTAACACCTCATGCATGTTTGCTTGCTTAAAATAAATATAAAATGTAACCGTTTAGAAAAATCAATTACTGATTGCTTAAAAAATAACATAGCCTTATTTTCTATCCATGCAAAGAATTAAGTATTATCTCCCTATCTAATTGTATGGTAGTTTGAGTCATATAGCAGATGACAAAACATGATATCTTTGACAACATTTATTTTAAAATTAAAATAGTAAATCAAATTAAAATGGTTAAGCTCTAATTTTTTGTTGTTAGCTAGCCAAATAACAGTTGCATATATTAATATAGAATTTAGTACGAATGATGTAATAACTGATTTTTCGTAACTGCACAAACTTTAAAATTGCTCTCCTGAAAAATTTGCAAAACATGACTTATCAGCTTTTGCCATCTACTCACAGATTTGCAAACATCATACAAAAAATAATTATGTAAGTACACATTTCAAAAATCTTGATAACAAAATCATAATACTTGTGCCTAATTCAATAATAAAGTGGCTAGTGGTACACACACACACACACATTTTAAAGATATAAAAGTTATTTCTCTTGTATATGAATTCTTTAGATTCTTGCATAATATGAGCAAGGTTAGATATTATTGCTAGTATATTGTTAATAATTAATTATAAACACATATATTATTTAACTATTAAACATACCAATTTCATTATCTTCAAAGCCAGCTAGATTTGAAGGAAGAGTGTTCAAATTATATTTATCCCTCATTTGATCTCCCGGTCGATTTCTTGTCCAAAACTTGCTGGAATGATCGTTAGAACCGGAACATAGAATATGACCAAGAGGATGCCATGCTAATGTCCACACTATACTGTCATGAGCCTGTTCTATTGCACCGACTTCTTTATCAGCGCTACACATACAAACAAGTTACTATACTGTCATGAGCC
>JAGFPH010000457.1:441541-452537 GCA_018207615.1 Philaenus spumarius
TTTTTTTTTTATTTCGTTGGTAATAGTTTGAAGAACAAAATACATGTAAAAATGTAGTTCTAAATTAATATACTGTACATACAAAATTATAAAGCATAAACAAAAATGATTTTTTTTTATTTCAAGTTTGAAGTGAAATTTGGTGTATACAGTATTTTTTTTTTTTTTTTGCGTTATACCACAAGAAAGAACATGAAAAATACATAAAAAACATATGTAATATATTATGTTATAGTGAAATTTGCCATGATTACACAATACAAACATAACACTGTCAGCAGTTGGCGCCAATCAGCTGTCTACGTATTGTGTCACTTTGTCAAAGAAATAAAAAAACCGGTATCAATCGATAGTTTGACTCATGTAGAATACCGTGAACCGAATAATCGATTACAATGATAACATAATGGATGAAATTAGTATAAAGTACGGATCGTCTACTGGGTAGACGCTGGCACTTTATGCGCATTTTATATCGTCTACTATGTAGATGCTGCGGCACTCAAAGGGTTAAACCTCTCGTGTGAAAGTGTTACTACCAAACAAAAATCAAAGTATGGATATCTGAAGGTTTATAGTAGTGTGCCCAAGCTGTAGTAGGGAAGTACGTTTTACAATGTCATTGAAAAGGAAGCTTTGGTGTCTAGCGTTTCATTTCTAAATATAATTAAAACATCTATAAATAATTAAAGCTGCATTGTACAAATGCTGTTGCTGACCTATCGAAGCATTTTTTGATGAAATTTAAGGTTCTGAATCAAACAAAATTAGTGCAACCAAAATTTTGTTAAATTTACTTTGAAGAAACAACTATATTAACATTCAACCCATTTGGAATAATAATTAAAATATTATGTAAAACAACCTATGTTACAAACTTACATTATATAGCTCATACTCTGTATAGAAATGTACCTGATAGATTACAAATTTGTTTAAACCATAAACTATGAAAATTATATTTATTTATTATTATTTACTAATTGGTTTTTGTTGCAGGAAAGGATGCTGTGACTACATCAATTTATATGTACTCTCATACCTACTTATCTGCCATGTTAATATTTATTCTCCTTATTGCCTCTTTCAATTATTGATCTAAGCAACAAGAATTCTAATTCCTTTTTTAGCACATCCTATGTTACCCACTTAAGACTGTTTTAATGGTTGAGAATATATGTGTATGTAAGTATTCGAGTATAGAAGTATGTATATTTATGTTTAGGTACGAATCGATGTATGTATGGAGTATATGTATGTGGCCTCTTCGATGTATTTGAATATAATACAACTAGTGCCCAAATACAGGCTTATGGCCATTCAATTATAGGCCCATATTACCGGTGTAAAAAAAATGTTATCAATGAGCCAGTTTGGCTACCAAAAAGGAAAGTCTACCACAGATTCCATGTCAATACTATTGACTGTGAAATTAAATGCAAGCAAGCATATTCCTTTGCCTCTTCTCCAAAGCATTTGATTGGGTCAATCATCAGCTAAGGAAGTTATGCAATTTCGGTGTAAGATTTCTCCCATTAAAATGGCAAGACTCGTTTTTGTCCACCAAGACACAGTTGGCACTGACCTTTCAAGTGAAGGGAAAGGTTCAGATGAGCTATGGAATCCCTCAAGGATCTGTTATAGGACCCCTGGTGTTTCATATATACATATAAATGACCTGTCATCGCAAATTGAAGCTGATGGCTTAATTCAATTTGTGTATAACACAATATTTAACTTGCTTACAAAATCTAGAAATACAATTTGTTTATTGAAAGTAATGCTGCAAGTCAATATTTTGCTAAAAATAACTTGCACTTGAATGCAGTTGAAGTTTGTATTTTAACTTAAATGCGCAAAATAAAATGTTGGTCCTTGTTTTGCTTTGGAACAGAAATTTATTGAAGAAGTGAATTCAGCAAAGTTCCTCCGTTTGATTATTGGTTATCAGTTAACCAACTTCGAAGGAAAATATAAATGGCATATGTAGAAAACTATGTTCAAACATATATTTGATGAGGCCAATGATAACATTACACAAACCACTCCGAGTGGCATTTCACTGGCTAATTTTTCCTTTTCTAAATTATGGAACTTCCATATGGAGAACTCAACTGTCACAATATGAAACGAGTATTAAAGTTACAAACAAGATAAAATACTTTTTCAAGACTTCGGCTCGTTTTTTTTTTAAATACTCCAAAATGTGACGTTTTTGCCACGCACGTTAACGTTGCTGTCATGCTAAAAAGCTCAAAAGATTTTCAACTTTCCACAATAAAATTACTAAGATTTTGGCACCACCAGAAGTTTTCTACGACATCTGTGAGTGCACATATCGTGTTCACAGACCTCAAAATCGTTGAGAAAAGTCATAAAAAGTGGGAGTAATATTTGTAGAATTCGCAAGATTTCCATACTTTGGCATTTTAATGCGAGCCGAAGTAAGGATGTGTGATGTGTATAATGATGTATTTTATTGTAATAAATAGTTTTGCTATAAATTGTTTGAGTGTCTGTAAATTGTTGTATGGGAGCGACTTGTGTTGTGGGATTATTTATTTCAGTTGTGAGATATTTTGATTGTAATTTATGTTGTTTCCTGACCCTTATTTAAGCTTCAACCGCAATTCACCTTTCTCTATTTATTTACTTACTGCCGACTTTCACAATGATTGTGTGTTTTATAACAACACATCGAACTGTCATTTTATAAGTTTTATAATTACTCATCACATTGTGTAAATTCAAATTATATGAGAAATATAAATTGTAAACAGAAATGACGGCTGATATCTCTACAAAAATATGAAACCTTAATCCATTATTGGAATCCAAATTTAATGATAAAATAATAATGTATGATGGCTCCCCTGATCAAAATTATAACTCTAAAATACAAATATTTTACATTTGTTATACAAATACCTTCCTCAGTTTAACTTAGCTCTTTTAAAAGACTCATGAAACATTTTTGGTTATTAATATTTATTTTAAAACATTTTGGAGACTTATAAAAACAAATTTATGTTGTTGTACAGAAAACTCAAACTTGTCAAACTGGAAAGGTTACTGGAGATGGTTGAATGGCGAAAGCTGTTACAGTTGGAACCTAATAGGTTTAAACCTGGTTATTGTCTCGATTTACCTGCTGTAACTGGCATAAAGACATAAAACAAAAATGGAAAAGTTATTGTTAAGTGTTGCAAGTATCTAAAGCCTACTATGACATTTTGAAAAAGTTAAAATGAATTAATACCAGCAGACATTAGGCAAAAGATCACACTACATAAATTGGGAATAGAAAATAAAAATGTTAGTACAGTAAATCCTCATTAATCCCCGGACTAATTGGGGCTCTAAGTCGTCCGGATTAAATGAAATAACCTTAATATGAACATAGGTACATAATGAAACACCCTTTATAGAAAACGAACATGTATTCTGAGTTTAGTTGTATGTACAGGCAACACGTAAATTCATAAAACATGTAGTAAAATGTATTACACTGTGAATATGAAAGGTTCATTCTGTGGACTAGTAGTTAGCTGTGGCTTATTCCAAATTTAGATGAATGTAATCTTTATAACCTGCAGTCAACTGGCTGTCCGGATTAAGCGAAGTTCGTCATAATGGGGTCCGGGTTAATGAGGTTTTATTGTATTATGTTAATTGAAAACAAATTTTACACAAAAACATGTATTTTATATATATGTAATTGCACCAGAAGAACCATGATTAACTCCTAAATAAATATTTGTAGTAGAACAAGACTTGAGGAAGACCTAGGAGTAAGATGTTGGAGAGAAGGGATTTTTACACATTGTGACCAAGGGCCTAATAAAGGACAGGGATTGGAAGCCAACATCAATAGTCAGATTTGAATCTATGGCACCCTGGTGGCATTTTGAAACACCATTGCCAATGAAAAAACTGAGCCATTTCCACTCCCAGCTCGTAGAATCAGCTGCTGAAGAGCATCAAGAAGTTTTTTGAATTAGAAATAAGTTGGACAAATATTCATTAACTTACAGTGGTTGTTGATTAGACCATAGATCAGTCATATTAGGGGTTTCACCTCGAAATGAGAGATAATAACCTGTAAACTCGTATACACTTTTATTTTGGGATTCTAAAAGTTGTCTCAAAAGTCTCATAAAATCTCGTGTTCGCCTCTTAAGGTATTCAAGGTCAAAGGTCACAAAAATCGGTTTTTCACAAATATCTCGCTTCCTACGGTTTCAATGCTATTTGCATCTTTTATAAAAATTGTAGAGCATAAAATTCTCTACAAAGTTTGTTCAAAACATTTTTTATACGGTTAACCGTTTTTGAGATAGAGCGCGGAGAGCTTATCCATACATAGTATAATGCGAGGTCAATCGTGAGTCCCAGTAAATAAAACTTACTATAAAGCTAATAAATGTTTAAAAAACCCATAATTATGATTAATTTGCATTGTTTATTAATTAATACATAACATTTATTAATATTTTTCATTTATCGAATATATATTCGTTTAATAATACTTACCTACTTCGTATAATTAAAAAATTGTTAAGTGAAATAATTTAAGTATATTTTAATATATCTTATTTATATTTTAAGTAGAAAAAGAAACAAGTACAAGTCAACAAAGCTAAATAAACCTGATAAATCCAATCTTCCATCAACAAATGCAGCGGCTCATCAACGTATCAACCGGGTATATTATCAAATTCAATCTTGGTTAGGGAATGATTTAGAACCCCAGGAATGGAGTTGGGTAATGCGAAATGAACTCCTGGTACCGATAACGACAAAATTACCACCAGATGAATTACTAAACACAATATTTTGCAACTGCAAGAATGGTTGTGGTCCTCGCTGAGGATGCAGGAAATCGGGGTTGCAATAATCTCTAGATTGTGGCCAGTGAAATGGACAAGCTTGCCTCAATGCTTCATCGTATCAAAGCGATCTTGATAAAGAAAGTGCATTAAACCCCGAAATCCTTAAAGAGTTAGAAACAAATATCCTTGATGACGAAGATGATAATATTGAATTGGAAATCTTCGAGTGACCGGAAGACGATGATGAAGAAGAAGCAAATTGAGACTAATGTCCTTCATGATGAAGTTTTTGTAAATCCTTCCCGCATTTGAACTTAAATTTAAATAAATGTAGGCAACATAAAATTGCTAAATAAAGATAAAATTCAAATAATATTTACTTTAATCTTTTTCTACTTCAAAAATAATTAAAATATACTTAAAGTATTTCACTTAAGAATTTTTTAATTGCACGAAGTAGGTAAGTATAATTAAACGAATATATATTCGATAAATGAAAAATATTAATAAATATCATGTATTAATTTTTAAACAATGCAAATTAATCATAATTATGGATTTTTTTAAATGATTTATTAACTTTATACTATGTTTTATTTACTGGGACTCACGGTTAATATTGCATTATACTATGTATGGGTAAGCGCTGCACGCTCTCCGCGCTCTATCTCCAAAACGACTAACCATATAAAAAAAATGTTTAAACCAAAATTTGTAGGGAATTTTATGCTCTACAATTTGTATAATAGATGCAAATAGCATTGAAACCATAGGAAGCGAGATATTTGTGAAAAACTGATTTTTGTGACCTTTGACCTTGAATATCTTAAGAGGCGGACATGAGATTTTATGAGACTTTTGAGACAACTTTTAGAATGCCAAAATAAAGGTTTATAAGAGTTTACAGCTTATTATCTCTCATTCCGAGGTTGACCCTCTTTTTTGGCTTAAATGAGTAGACTCAGTTTATTGAGGATATTAACTGTTGTAATAACATAATTTTGGCAAAACTTTCAGAATCACTGGCAGTATGAAACAATTGGCGTGTGACTGTCATACTTTTTGTTTATACTAGCCAAACAGTTAGAAGGGTCGAAATAACAGGTGAAAGAAAAGTAAACATATAAGACTGTAACTGGATGTAGTTATTTATTAGTTAGCTTACAATAAGCATTTTTTACCTTACCCCAAGAAAATCATTCCCAATGATGGCTTTACAAGAGTTTGTAACATACATAGATTTACTCATATACTTTGTGATATTTATCCAATAATTTTAAGACTATTTGAGAATGCAATACCATAAGCTAAAGTTAAGTTAAAATATTGTAATTATACTGAAGATGTCAACATTAATGTTGAAATCTGTTATGAATTAAAGAAATTGTGCTGTTAAAATTATTATTTCCACCTGTACTTAAGTCGATTTCTATAATTTTTTGTTTAAGTATGTAGGTAAGGTTAATGTTTTATTTATTTTGCAAAATAGGTTGAATTTTTACAAATTTAAGTTATTTCCACAATTTAATCAAGTTATATATTTCCCAATCTTTTGAAAGAAATCTGTATTTTACATGGTCGAGGACGGGCATGACAAAATTGCTTTTGTTTATAAAAATCTAAATTTTAAAACGTTCACCTATCATAAATTGTCAACTGCACAACTATGGTTGTAACAATTTAATTCAAAAGCTTTTTATCCAATTTGAATGAAACTTTTACTGATGTGTTAAGTACGGTATTGCTATCAAGGTAATAATGGCTAATTTTCCAAAATAGGGCTGATATAAGGTGAAAAACTTAAAACATTTTTCAAAAAGTCAGCTCTCGCTTTATGTAAAAAATAAAAAAAAGCATACATAATTTTGTCTGTATGGTCATAAAAAATTTCCGTTTTCATCTTGCCACGTTCATATCAGTAGAGTACGGCCAAGCGAGTAGTTGAGGCACCATTTTATGATCGTATGAAAGTTTTATAAAATAAATAATATTAGCTTTATGTTTCCACATATTAAATCTGAAGGCACATTATGTTACTCATCACAAATGGAAATTAAATATTTTATTTTGTTTGCACATATTAAATTCAATTTTCGCAAGTAATTTCCTCAAAAATATTTGGGCCATTTGTATTTTTTAACGTGACAAATCCAGGAATAACTAGCATACAAATGAATTATCAATCATATATAAAGAGACTCAGGCAACTATTGGGATACATTGCCAATGAAAACATTTTTTTAGGAAGCAATTAATGAAAATACTTGACTTGTAATAGTTTGCTTCAAACCGATTACAACATGTGGTTGAAGGCAGAAAAGGAAGTTTAGGGTCGGAATTACTAGATAAAATACAGCACTTACCCTTTTGGTACCAACTATTTACGCAAAAAAGACCACCCAATTATGGTTAGCTAAGTTTCTGGTCATAAAAACGGGTTAGAAGTAATCTTTAAACCCAGTTCTTGTAGAGTGTGTAAAAATAGTTTTGCGGGACCAAATAGCACAAAGAGTGATAAAAATTTATGATATATGGAGATGCAGGGTTGTATTGCACGCAGGTATGACAGGTTACTGGAAATTGATACAGCCAGTTTATTATACACGCTGAAACGGCCAATTGACCGATTCAATTGGGGCAAATTAATTACATTAATTAAAATCAATTCAAAGTCAATATAACAAAAGATTAAAGCTAAAGGGTGTCAAAAAAGCCCAAAATTAAGATAAAAAAGTAGTTTCCAATGTGAAAATAGTATTTATTAATAATTTTGAAGAATTAACTAAAATTGTGTTAGTTGAATAAGTGCAGACTATGACGTATGCATTAGCGACAAGATCGAACCAAAACTTTGCAGGAACTGACAGGAATAGACTTGTCCAGTCTTGTCTAAATTTGGTAGGAATGAGTTAACATAGAAAGATAGGGGTTTGTAATTTTATTAAAAAAGGTTGTTATTATTAGATTTATGTTGAAAGGAGAGTTAAATAAGCAAGGAGTAATAAAAATAATTTTGTTATGATAATTTTTTAAAAAGTTATAGACAAAAATGTAAGCGTAAACAAATTGATTTTGCAGAATTTGAATAAAATCCAAAAACAAAGTAGAGTCATTTGTAGAGTTAAAAAGGGTTAAGAAAATAAAGTAATAAAAAATATAAAGTTATAAAGTTTAATAGCTAAAAAATAAAGTGTAAAGTCATTCTTGGGCATAAAAAGGCCAATAACTCATAAAGTTCAAATGTAATTAAATCATAAAAAATAGCATTTAATAGAGCCAATAATAGGGCATAATCAAGCCGAAGTTCAATATAAATAAATAAGTAGTTTTATAAAAATAAAATAAATTAATAAAAAATTTTATTAATTCAAAATAAATACAAGAGAGATTAATAAAAGGGAAATATTGATAAAATAGGGTATATATATGTGTAATAAATTGTAATGCCATGTGAGATATGAAAAGAGCTTTAAAGGGGGGGAATGGAACGCCGAAAACCAAACGAAGGCAATTAGAGTAACAACAAGCTGAATAACTAGACAACCAAACAAGCTATTAAAAATCCAACACCAGATTAGCGCGTTTCAAGACCAACCGAAGAAGATACAAGCAAGAAAAAATGGAAAATTTCAAATTTACAGGAAATAAATTTCAAAATTTAAACAAAACTAACGAAGTCTATAACTCAAGTAGGAAGAGGAGTAGAAACGCCATTCGAATTCCAGAGAAACAAGAAAACATCAACCAATCCATAGAAGTCAATAAAATCAAAATCCGACCACGCAAAAAGAAGTTATAGAGTTTGGATGAAATCAAAGCCAAATTCGCAAATCGACAAGTTCATACAGGCACGCAAGGCCGAAGCACCAAGAGGGAAGTGACGTCATCGGAGCTACTACGCAAAACAAAACAGAGCGCATACTGTAATTCAATAAATGAAGATAATAATTAAATTAGGCCTAATCGAGGGGAAATAAAGGCACTAAAATTCAGCAAATAAATCAGGAAATATATTAAGACCAAAAAATATATTTCTAAAGCAAGAAATCAGAATTTCTTGTCACATAGAGAAAGATGCTCGTTTGACAAGTAACAAGTCGAGGAAGCAGCTTGCATCCCCTCTAAACTTTAGTTTAGCACGAAGCGCCAACGAGTAAACAGCTGACCGAGCTTCGAGGGTACTTAGAAGAAAGTAGGGTGATCAGTTACGGTGTGCGGTTCGTACTAGCTCCGGCCTAAAGCTAAGTCGGGTCGTGATAATTTCGGGAGAAGAATATCCATATAAACAGCCTATCTTGCCAAAAGATACAACAATCAACGAGGAGAGGACAACTTTAATTAAGTCCAGGAGAAGACAACTGTAAGCCGAAGAAACCATTCTGGGGACCAAGGAGAACAACTTTAAATCGCTGGAAATCAACAGAAAGAATTACGCATCGAACTTCTTGTGTTCTGTAAGTGACAAACAATCATTGTTACTTATAATTTTAAATAAATCCCTTTTTTGCAAATATATAAATTAAAATAAATAAATAAATTCAAGTAGATTCTGGGGAATTTGAATAAAGTAAACTCGTTTAGTAAATTTCATTACTCACAATGGCAAATCGTCGTATGTAAATAATATAATCATTAATATACAAATTTTAATTAATAAATTAATTCATCACTTTGCTACTTTTCAATATATGTAAATATAAGCTAAATATTAATCAATTTCATTGTGTTTTTGAAAATAATAATTTGTTGTTTCTAAGTTAATGGATTTATGTTGATCAATAAATCGTTTTTGTGTTTTCAATAGAAAATTTTTGAATATATAATTTACAAATCCAATCAAAATAATCCTAAAACCATTCAGTGCTCTAGTATAATTAAGTCAGCAGGTGAGTTATTCACGGATCACTACAAATTTAACTCCAAAGGGAACGATCCCGAAAAAGAGTCTAGAATTGAGCTAGTGTACTACACAAAAGACGAAAAAGGTCTAATTAATTTAAATTTAAGAAACTTAAGAATAGGAAACAAAAGGTTTTCCTTTTCTTGCCCTCGCCAAACCTCTCAAATTGTTCTAACGGGGTAGTACAAGAGAACAGCATCAAATAAGGCCTGAAAACACTTGGGTGTTATTTGATGAGGGAAAGTTTGAAGTTAACAACAAAAGGTTGTGTTTATTGAATAAATTAAAGGGGTAGGGAGGTTTGCGCGTGGCAACGCAAATAATTTGTGTAAATTATACTTTTAAAATATGTTCAATTTGTTTATTTACTATTAATTTTAGTTAATTTATAAACTACATTAACTACTATCAAAAACCTTAAATTAATCTTCATTAATTATTTATCAATCAACTATTTTCCGATTTATTTTTAATTTTATGTATTAAGTATACAAATTCAATTAATACCATTATAATTTTATTTAGTTATGCAGAATTTACACAAGTATTTAAAGTTAAATTCACAAACAAAATTTGATAGGCCTAAATGTTTTACAGATATTTACGTATTACATTATTATAAAAAAACTAAACATTTGTTTTTCATGAGTTTTTGTCCAAAATTGACCAGAAATATTGCTGGCCCTAAAGTGTCTATAACTTAACAGAATATTTAAATAATGTAATCAAACGTTTTGTTCCCAAAGTTGCTCAAAGATTAAATTGTATAAAATGTAATTCTGATTAGGAGTATTATGTAGTTAATAAAAATATTAAATGATGTAAATTAATGTAGTAAAAGGAGTGGCTAGAAAAAATTGTTTTTCTACATACTAACAGCACATCTAGGTCAAACAGTGCATAGTCATATCATATGATAATCTCCTGCCTAGTATGTGATCATCAGGTTTCACCGAGATGTAACAAATTGTGGAGCTTAGTGCTTTTCACACAATCAAATTTTGGAGTATTTTAAAGAGAGACGAAAAGTGATTGCAGCAACCTAGCACATCAAAAACAGGTGTAAACATTAAAAAGACGGTTAACTAACACAAAAAGATAATTGATTGAGTGTTCAAGCTATTTGCAGAGTTCACAGGCATTGACAAAGAGTGTTGGGCAGATGTTACACAAAAGTTTAAACATGAACAAAGTGTGATCGAAAATGTTATCACACGAACTAAAAAAATGTTTGTGCTCACATTTAAAAAACATTAAAGCAACC
>JAGFPH010000457.1:452547-475085 GCA_018207615.1 Philaenus spumarius
ATTCGATGCAATGGAAGAGTTCTGATTCACCAGGCCCTAAACTCAAATGAGAAATCAAGATGAATAATTATTTTTTTAACATTCATAGATTTTGTAGCGTCTTTATACAGGTTAGATTAATGAAGACTAGTTCTCGTAAGCCAAATGCCAGTAACCAGGTTCAAACCTGCGCAACTGTATGAGACTCCCCTTAGAATTGCTCCTTCTCCCGACACCCGTAAAATTGTTTATATCTTTGTTCTTGTCATTTGATCCCTATGCTAGAGATCTCGCTTAATTAGTATTCCCTAAAGTCAAATCAGATTTCATACAATAGAAGCTGTGAATGAAAAAGTGCTTTCATAAAATTATCTAAAACTTTACTTCAAACGATAGGAAATAGATATGGAGTTAATGTAGGGATCATGCAGGTTATACCAGTGAAGATGCATTGTAAAAAATGTTACCTAACCCCACCTCGTATAAGCCTTCTTTTGGTGGCGACGCCTTACCGTTGGTAATAGGCACCACCAAATTACAGATCGGACAGAGGTGGTGTAGTTGGGTCAGGTTATGACAAATATATCAATCATACTTCTGTTATTTCGTAACAATGCGTCTGACTTCGGTGTACAAAGATTGTTCGGTCTCTCATTGTTGTGCGTCAGTCTAGTTTCGTTACTGCTGTTGATAACGTGCGTATTAGTAATTGCTATTTTGTTCCCTGTAGGTATACTGTCCAGAATTAATTATGAGCAATAGTGTTTTGATTTGGGATCTATCTAAAACCAAGAAACTGCATTTTTACAAGATAAAAGTTTATTGCCAACTAATAAACAACATGAAAACGGAAATGAAATGCGTCTGTATTTTGGAAGACACCCATTTTGGAAATGTAACATTATTAAATCATTTAGTAAACAAAATAATCTCCGTGTTGGGACTTGGTTCCAGAACAGTAAATTGCCACTCATTACAATTGTTCGATTTTTTTATTGTTGGTCAGAAGAAATGACCTCAGAATTGGTGTGAGAAAGAATTAGGTGTGAACAATTCTACCATAGTTGATTGGAAAAACTAAATGCATGAGGTTTGTATGATTTCCGTTGAAAATAAAAACCGTGGTAAAATTGGAGGGGTCGGCAAAATCGTCGAGATCATTGAAACCATAAAAGTAATGCTGGTCGAGTTTTACCACAACAGTGGGTGTTTGGTGTCCGCGAGACGGGAGGGCATTTTCTAATTAAAATTCCAAACAGAAGTGCTGCTACTCTTTTGGCAGAAATAACAAAGAATATTGAACCAGGTACCACAATAGTACCTGATTGTTGGAAGGGGTATAGCTCTGATGAACTTATAGCGCTGAGTACGAACATTTTACCGTAAATCACAAATATAATTTTGTAGATCCGGAAACTGGGGCAAATACAAAACGAGTCGAGTGAATGAGGGGGTCGGCTAAATGGCGCAATAAAAAACAACGGGGCACGACATCACTTGGACTCGTATTTAGCAGAGTAAATGTGACGCTCGGATGTAGCTACTGTCATCGGCGACGCCTTCACAACAATTCTCACCGACATTGCTGCCTTTTCGGAATCAGTGCTCAATACTGTGCCATCGTAAACGACTGAAATTTGTAAAAAATGTAAATAAATGTCTGAAATTTATTCTAAAATCTTTGTCTTTTATTGTACGGAAAAATAACCCTTAAAAAAGGTGGTGCCTATAACATATTGTTCATCAGGTAATAATAAAGAATGTTTTCAAATTTGTATAACCCATTGACTTATATGAAATTCTGTTTTCTAAAAACAAAAATCTGTGCGTTTTATTTTTGAACCTTTTAAGGAATATATACAGTACGGAAAATTTCATGTAAATAGTGAATGTTCTAGAACATCATGTACAAAAGGAGTGGTGTTGTTCTGGAACGTCATTTGTAGTGTTTTGATAGCCTCACAATATTCGTTCATTTTTACGACACTTTACACGAAATAGTTTTGATACGAGGTCACTGGAGCAGAATAGGGAATGGGATGGGGAGAGTCACACCCTTTTGTTCGTTTGCTGTTTAGGAACTAATGATTCACTTTCTACTGTTATGTGACTGCCTTATAGCCAATCATCTGAAAAATATTTAATTTAAGTTTTTAGATAAAATTTGCCCATATTATTTTGTATCATAATAAACGGCATATGTTTGAGGTTTCACGAACTCAGAGAAATTTGTTTGTTTACTCTTTAAGCATTTTCATGTTTTAAAAGTCTCTCCTTTGCAAACGGGAGCACACGACGTTCCCGTACGTCAGTACTCCTGAAAGACTTAAATATTGCTTTATAAAATGTGTTAGTATTAGAGTAATTCAAATACATAATATTGCATTGTTGAGGTAAATCTATGTTAGAAGGCAATCTCATTAGGTTCACTTAAACAGAACTTTATGAAACCAGCCTAGATTATTTTTAGCAAGGAAAGGTTACTCACCTGAACCTACGCCTAACCAAACTAAAGATATTTAATGAAACCATTTAATCAAATATTTTAATGGAGCTACCTTTTCAAATTTCGATTTGATAAAGCGTAGAGAATAAAGTTATATTGAGGAGCAGATCAACCGAGCGCAACATATATTACTAATACTGTACTAGCTTTAAATTTCCTTAAATGGTTTGTGTTTAAGCGAGTTTATGCCGTTGCATGTTTAAATCAAAAATTTGTTTCCTACAATTAAAGGACAATGATCGATTGTGTTATCTTATATTTAAAGGAGTTCAAACAAACATTTTTCAAACAGGGTTTCTATATAATCGATTTAAAAAATATTTTCTTAATCTTTCTAAACAAATTTTCATACAGTTTTAAAATTGAAGTTTTTACAGCCATTTTCTGGCATATAAACCCAGTAAAATTAGCATTGAATTTTATACATACTTAATTTTAAAAATATATCTTGCTCTGAACAGCCAAGTTTTTTTAATATATTTATAGTCCTATATGTAATGGAATGGTAAATAGAAATTCTGGTATATTAGAATAGATAAAATTTAGCAGTAAAATAAAAAACATGTTTCTAACTACGTCAAAAACTACAACTAATTTTCAAAAAAATGTTGGTACTTTACAAACTTTAAATAGAGATCTAGAGACCAATGATCTGATTTATCGTTAAATTTAAACTTCTTCTTTTGGCGTATCCCACGTTCTTCACTTTGATTTTTCAGCTTGTAGGAACTTTGATAAATTATAAACAAATATTCTGTCTGTATTTTTCCTCTCAGATCAACTGGACATCACAAATTAAAATAAGCTCCTTAATTATAAAAGAAATGTTTCAATATTTTTGTGATAAAAAAATAAATTGTGTAGTTTTTAAAACAAAAATATAAACATATTTTACTAGTGATTCTGTCGACCTAACAAGAAAAAATAATTAATATTTTTCTAGCTTCTAATTACAAGTTTATTTTTGTCCCCTTAAAGGTCTGTGCTTAAGTGAATTAACCCTTCACGCGCTGTAGACGAATATAACCGCAAAGTTTGACTTTGCCCAAAACGCTGTGGACAAATATACTCGCTTTTAAACATTGAGTGTATTGTCAGGACTAAATAGTTTTCAGTTTTGCCACTTGAGTGCAGCAGTTAATGGGTAACATATCCCTTAGTTAAAAAACATAATGGCAGTAGACTCCGACTGTTGTGGGAGAAGCACCTTATTTGGCGCGCTACACCACTAATGCTCTGTTTCGAGCGACGCTAACGCTGTAGACGAACTAACTCGCAAGTCAGTTCCGTGCAGACTCCGTGCAAAACTGTACTGCGTTCGTTGTTTTATTGTTTTTTGGCAGACAACACTTTATGGCAAGGAGAGAAAAGGGCACTGGTAGATGTGTTGTTTGCGCTCAACAAGGAATGAGAAAGGAAACGATCTACCTTTGCGAGACCTGCACTGCACGGCTCAACCTACACCCCGATGCGTGTTTCAAAGGGTACCATACCACACCCTGAGCTGTAAAAATAATGTAACACAACCATGATTATATGTTCTTTTTTTTATTTCAATTCTTACAGTATTTTATAATAACCTAACTACACAATATGTAATAAAGCAAAGTGCGTTTCACGAGCTTGATTCTTTCTAATTTTGTGTTTATTTACTTATTTTGCTGTTAAATAAACTAATTTTGATTAAAAAAACAATTTTTTTATTCCTATGTCTCATTTTTTGGTAGCCTATAAGAAAATTGGCGTTGATTTATTGAGAACTTAATTTTTTGGGGGTATATAGCGTTACAGTGTGAGCGGTCCAAAATTTCCGTAGCGCGGGAAGGGTTAAGGAGTTTATTACAACAAAGGGACAATAAACTTGGAAATAAAATAGTTTAAACAAAAATTTCACTTAACAGGGGTTCCTAGAAAATTGGTAAAATATTACTAGTTTTTTTTTTAAATATCTTCGTAAACTAATATTTTTATTTATTTTTAAAATTGTATATTGAAAAATAAACCATGCTAGCAATTTTATGGTAAGATATGTTTTTCTTCATTAAATATTTTTTAAATCCATAGTTAGATCATTTTGTCCTCAAACAGAAAAAGTCCTAGTAAAACTATAGACTTTTATAGAATAATTTAATGTTATCTTCTCGCAAATTGCCAAAGAAATTTACTACTTTTAGTCCTTGTTTTAAGGGAATGTTAAATTGAAATTTGGGATTGTAATATTATTAAATATAAAATGTAAATGTGGAAATGAAAAGCAACATGTAATTGAAAATTATGTTCAATTTGACTTTACACCCCTTCTGGAGTAATTTCCCCCTCTTGGTGTTCTTTTCCCAGAATTTTCAGTTTGTAGAAACACTCATAAATTATTAAAATATACCGTCCGTACTTTTGTTCTCTTAACCAACTACGCATCATTTCTTATATCACGAACGAAAACACGTGTCTTTGATTAAGAAGCAACAGGAACATCTTGAAAAATGATCCAGATTTTTTGTATTTAAAATCATACTTTATTGTCCAGTAATTATTGTCAACAATACAAATTAGAAAAAATAATAAAAATATTTACTATCTAAGATCTGGACAAGGAGCATCACATAATATCACAGATAAGTTAAATATACACAGATACGCCACTTTGAGTCTCGCAAAGAAATTCGACTTTATTCTTCGCGAGCGAGACAAAACCTGTCATTTTTAAATGGATAAAAGGATATTTATTTTATTTTAAGGGTGGGAGACAGGCTTTTTACATTTCTTTACAGCTATATAGTCCAAACATAACTTATAAATAAATATTTATGTTATAATGATGGCTGTGGAATAAGGAAGGATATGAGAGAAAGGGGTTGTCAGTATTTTATTAATCTGATCTACACTCTATTACACTTTATCAATACATTTTTGAATTTCTCTGACGTGCATTGTCGAAATCAGGGATAGTTTTATTATTTTGTAACAAAAAATCGCTTCTTCGTGTAAAAGACATTGTTTAATATATTTGTGGCATTAAATCAAGTCAACTTTTATCAGATAAAATCCCTGGTACTAGTTTAAACTTCTGAACCATAAACTCCTAAATAAAACCTGAGATAAACGGAAACTACCTGATGCCTCGGATGGCCTCCTTGTGAGCAAGAAACATCTTAACATTGTTCATGTTTGACTGCCAATATTTAACATAACCTGCGTGATCTGCCGTCACCATCCATACGTCGTTGTGAGACCATACCATCGTTCTTACTGGACTGTCATGAGCCTAGGAAACCAATCAATATATTAGTCATTGTATTCATTTATGTGTCATTCAATTATAATGAAAATTATTGATGATCAAATACTACTATTTCAATCAGTATATACTTCAGCTTACAAATGTAAGAAATTTGTAGTAATATCGAAAATAAAAATTCCTAAATAGGCCTACAAAAAGTGGTTCTTTTAGAGTTTTGTAAAATAAAAGGGGAAAACGGAAGGAAAATCCTTATAGGATCACTTATTAGTCCATGTATCTGTTGTAGTTGATTTTCTCCAGAATGGATAAAGTTGGACGTGGTTATAAAGAATTTACGATACAGTCATATGATAGGATATCGTTTAAAAGAGATTTATAGAAGGGTATGCAAGTTTTTGTGATATGTTGTTTGTGAGATATTCCTGAAAATTTAATAACTAAAAAACAAGTGTTTTTAGCTATAGGTATAAAACAGGTACTTATGCTAAACAAAAAACTATATAACGGATTCAAAATTTTGAAAAGTGATAGAAAATATATTTTCCATTTTTGCGGTAAAGGGTAATACTGTCAAGGTAGAGATGACCCAACCCCCACCACCAATGTATTTCCATTATGTTTAATATTATTGGTTAGTTTAGTATATTAAGTACCTATGTTATGTGATCTTGTTATTAATATCATTTTTAACTTCAAACTTGATGTTTAAGATTGATGGCGATACAAAACCTTTGGCACAAGTTAGTTTTAAACATTATGTGTGACAAGACAAGTTATTCTCAAATAAATACATAACCTACTGTTGTTGAAATTAAGACTATCCTATGCTATTGGATTTATTTGGAAAAGGAATATTTCTTCCTCTTTGACACTCTTGCTATTCTCAATTTTTATCTTAGAAAGTAGCCTACTTAAAACAACCAAGTTTTTGTATAGCCTACTCAGACATTTTAATTAGTATTCTCAAAAATTGTGTCAATTTGAATAGATAAAATTATAATAATTGTATTATTTAATCATTTACAAACCAATAAAATGTGACTAAATTTTCCTAACAACTAAATGTTGAAAAAATTCCAATTTTTATTTTTTGGAACTGATACAATATTTATTTCCTTTAAAAAAAAAAAAAATGTACTAAATGTAGGCCTTTGCAAGTAGACAACCTTGATTCAGTGGGCAAGTCAGCGATAGGGAGCAGTGTTCCATCTAAACCACCTTGAATGCATGTCAAAACTCAATCGTTATTCAAAGAAGCTATTTATATATATTGCTCACTCTCACTCTGTTGGTGTTAATATAGTTAGCTACATTTACAATTTGATATTTGCGATTATATATAATTGTTTTTTCCTTCGTAGGTCCTAAGTATAGTTGCACCCAAAGGAATAAAAAAGACAAATACATACATTTTTTTTAATGGGGACAATTGTACAGTATGCTTAAAAACACTAGAAAATGAAAATACAGAAATAAAAATAAGAAAGATAAGCTATGTTCAAGTTGACAAGAAACATACAAAATATAATATTTTGCAATTTGACTACAAGTTTGGAATATAAATCTACTCTACTACCTGGAGAATTGTTTCAAAATTAAATGTTAATCCATTCCAGAGTGTAAACTCGCCAGAGGAAGCTCCAGTAACAAGTCGCCTTCCTTCAGGAGTCCACGCCATACAAAATATAGGACATCGCATCTTGTTGGTGGCCGCTTTCACAAAACGAGTTGTGACTGCATTAATTGCATTATCTTCATAACTAGGAGGCGGTTGTAGATCAGGAATATACATTGTATCGGGCTGTAAACATCTTCGATCACGAAAATCTCTCTGCCATACTCGAGACTGAAACGTAAATTATTTGTAAATGGGAAACTTGACTGTATTAATAATATGCTTTCTTTAATTGAATAGTTATCTTATATGAAATAAACATTTTGTTTTATAAATTAAGTAAAACTAAAGAAATTCCCTTATATTTTTAAGAAATGTGATTTAAGCAAGTACAGTAGACTCATCCAACCCAACTTTCAGTAAAAAATATTGTATATAAAATAAGTAATACACTGGTTTATCAATTTAATTCTTACTTTTAATACCAATTTATTCTGACGATTGTAAACCTATAGAATCTTTCCTTTTTTTAATGCAATGATTTTTATATATGCAAAACGTGATGGAAATTTTAAATTAGCCTAACTGATGATCATATCTGAAAACATACAAATACAGTAGCGACCCGGTAATTCGAGTCACGACAATCCGAGGTTCCGTGTAATTCGAGCCACAAATATATAAAAATACCACAGAAACAAACTTTTCCCGCCACTGCCGTATTCCCCACTCCTCTCTTACAAGATCACTCGACATCAATCCAGGCATGTCTAAAAATAAGCCCGTCCAACTACTGTATTGTGTGTGACATTTGTTTAGTCGCTGATTTGGATGCAGTGCTACACTATGTTGAACAACAACCTGAAGCTCTGCAGCCGATATTGTATTACTCTGTCGTTTGCTTGACATCGCTGCTCGTAAACGTTGCAGTGTAGTTAAACAACAAATATTTATGATTTCTTTAAATAGTAAAAGACAGTGATTTCTATTTTTGTACTGTATATAAAATTACATTTGTACCTCAGTGTTCAATACAAAAAGCTGTATATTTAATAAAACTTCCATTTTACGATTACATAAGGACTATAAATGTGGTAGTTTTATTTTAACATCTGGATATTCCTGGTAATTCGAGTTTCTCATAACCCGAGGTACTCTCGGCCCCATTCAACTCGAAATATCGGTACTCTATTGTACTATCTACAAAAGTTGTCGAAATAAAAGAAACTATTAAACTCCAGCTGGTCGCTTTGGGCAGGACAGTCGTGAACAAAATTAAAACTCTCTATAAAATAGGGGGGGGGGGGGGGGCTCAATATTCACACAAATTTAAGAAAATCATCTATGAAATATGTAATTATTATTCAAATCACCATTTTACATAATCATGCATGCAATGGTTCAGAATGTTATTACTTTGAATAAGTTTCTTGTTTCAATTTATATTTTACATAAATATATAATTCTAATTCATATTTGAAAAAAATATTTAAGTAGAATGAAGTCCCATGTAGATCTCTCTCTACACATGGACTTCGTTCTATAAGGCTTATAAAAATCATTTAAAAAAGCAGTTTTAATATTGAAAATAAATTTCCACGATCACAGACACAATTAATAATACAAATACATTAAACATAATTCTGTACACAAAAGTAAATAAAAGAACAACATGATAATCTAACCATATTATTTTAAACTCACCTCTAACATCTTAATTATCGCTGAATTATAATCTACAGTTTTTCTCATTGCAGATTTTCGCAACCTTTTTCCATCAAACTCTGGATCTAAAGCTGCTACTCCTCCTCTACCATAAGGCCGAAATGGTTGGAAAAAGGTGTGGCGTCCTGGTCCATGAAATCGTGGAGGAGGAAAACGATGGCCAGGGGGTGGTACAGACATGTTCGGCAAAGGGGGTGGTGCAGAAAACTGCTGAGGGGTTGGAGTAATGGTAATCATGTTGAAACTGCCTGAAAATAAACTGCTATTATAAATTTAAATTGGATTTACAAATATTTCATAATTAATATGATATCCATCATGTCTTTAAATAAAATAGGCCTATATATTCGCCAATATGCTTTTTTTTTAAAATACAAATAATTAAATAATATGAATTTACAAATTTCCATTCATGGTTTTCATATTTGTTTAAAGAGCAAACACCTTTACTAATTCTCATATTTTTATAAAAGACAAAATATTTTTACTCTTAAAGGTTCAAATTTATTTTGTTTAATCAAGGTTAAATTTGACTTTTAGCACTAATCACTTCACCTTATAAATGGTTATACAGTGACTTAAACTCAAATTAGGGTATAATGAATCTTAATAACACAAATTTTAACCATAAAAGTTACGTAAGTATCTTGTGGTAGTCTAGCGCTTTATGTTATACGGCCTGAGCTAAGACTCAATACCGGTAGCTTATTTTTCAACCATAGGAAAATAAAGTATGAGCTTTTTTTATTGTTGTAATTCAAAAATTTTACATTTACTTTGAAAGTCAGTTGACGACCTTGTAGCTTAGAATATCAGATTCGGAAGCTTAAGTCAGTTTGGATTTGGGTTAATTCTAAGAATGTTTCTCCAGTAGAAAATAAAGTTATTTCAGGCAATGTTTGTGTTTGTGATTTTCATCTTAAAAAAAAAAAACTGAAGCTCAAGATTAGCCAAAGAGTTTGCTTTTGGAAATGTGATTGTTTTATATGATCCTGATAGCTATACAGGTCATGAAGACACCTACCTCCACCACTTTTGCCATCCTTGGCTTATAACAAACATTCCTAAATTGTAAAAGAAGGGATTAGTACACTGCCCAACCTTGCTCCAATCAATACGCTATTAGAATTACTCAATGTGAATATAAATTTTGACAAGGTTAGAATTGATGGTAAACTACAAAGTTGAAGTCAGCCTAAAAAACAACAACATTTGTAAACTTGGATTGATTGCACTCAAGAGAATTTAAGGCGCAAGTTTACATTACGGCACTACGCCATATTGCAGCAGAGGTACCAACTTGTGCGCGACAAAATGCTCTAATCCTTAATTTTAATGTCCAATTCTATTTCTAAAAGTCTTAAATAAATGAAAACAGAAAATATGTTTAACAAAAATAAAACACTTTAAACTAAACTCAATTCACAACTTATTTAACTCGGGAAATATTACAGTTTTTCTTTCAATGACATCGAACTATGCATACAAACGTAAATAAACACGATTGCTACACTTATGTTACCGTACTTTACATCAAACTACTGATATTCAATACACATCGATGTTCACGATTGCATATATTGAATCGATCCTATGAGTTTAATAAGGGCCCAAAGTATTTGTTACATCAATGTATTTTTTGCGTAATACTATATACGACCCTCGGCTGATATTTTTGCAGATGACGACCTGGTTTTACATTCTACTTTTAAATGTTGAATACAAGTAAACATACTGTGACTAAAGACTATAAGTTAGAACTTCAGGCTATTTTTTTTTTCTTTTTGCATAGTAAAGAAATTCGTGTCATATTTTGGATCAATGAAAATTTAAAAAAAAAGCTTACCTTACAGTCTGTAGTCACAGTATTATGTTTACAATTTGTAAGTGCACATAAGCTAGTAACATGAATTAAGTTAATTTGTATAACAGAAATGCAAGCAATAATTTTTTTTTTTTTTTTTAATAGCCTGAAGTACAAACTTAGTCTTTAGTCACAGTAGGTCAATAGAAGAATGTGCTTAGGTTGACACATTTTTTTTTTAATGTACCTAAGTTACTTTATTTTTTAAGAAAAAGAGGTTCGTAAAGTATTTAACCCTTTGACTGCCATGCCGTTTCGATGGACCGCGTCGAATACTGCCGAGGCTATAAGCGCAAGTCGTTGCTCGGGCGCCAGGCTATCGCTGCACGGTACTACGCAATACCGCCAAGGCAGTTAAGACGGTTTTGACACTACTACATGAAAGCAATCATATCTTAGCCAATATCAAAGATAGAAACATGATTTTGATGTTGTTTTCTTCAGAACTGAATGGAGTACACATAAGTTTATGAAAAAACTGAATTGACTTTTTTCTAATAGTGTTTATAATTGAAATAATATTTTAAAAAATTAAAATTTATTTAAAAAATGTATTTTAAATTATAACAAGTATAAGAAAAAAAAACTTTTTTGCTTCTGAGCGGTACATTTTATTTTGTATTAAAGTATTGAGAATAAATCCTGAAATTTTCATAAAAAATATAAATATTTGATACATTTATATTTGTAAACATGTACTGGTTAATATTTTAGCATTTTAAGAGTGAAATGTGAAGTCTACTATTGTTAGGCCTTTATTGTAAAATTGTATGAAACATTAAATAGGAAACCCTTTTGTTAGAAAAAATACACCACAAATTGCAACAAATTATACAAATCAAGAACATTTTAAATCTAAGAATACGAAGCTATGTTTTAACTTAAAAAATTAATAATATAGGCTGTCACAAAATAAAAGACACTTGTTAGCTCATATTGAATACATGTTTAAACCAAGATGGCTTATTTTTAACACAAAAATTTTTTTTCAAAAAGTATTTACACTATTTAAAGAAAATATTTATGTAGGCCTAATTTATTTGGAACATGTATGATGATCGAAGCAGTCAAAATGCACTCAAAGTTTACATTTACAGTTCTGTATTGTAATAAACTGACAAGTCGATATATATATTTTGAAAGTACTGTATATTTTGTTGGCTTTTATTTGGTATAAGAATAGGTAATATTACGTAAAGAATAATACATACTGCAACGGAATATATCGCGAGCCGATCATATCGGCACATGGCGGTATTCGTAAAGCAAACAATAGCCGACTAGATCGGCCTGTGGCAGTTTACGGAAGGTTTCCAAAAGCCGACTAAATCGGCCCGTGGCAATATTAAAAATGTTTCCAGAAGCCGATTAAATCGGTCCGTGGCAGTCAAAGGGTTAAGATGACCGAGGCAAGAGTTGAAATATCCATTCAATAGGAAGAGGCTACAACTAGACAATTTGTTTAGAAAAATTTAGGCCTACCGGTACTCTAAATGTAGGCTACTGAAGATGTTTTGTTTAATTTTCAATTAATCTAATTCCATAATTAAAAAGATCAAAATTTAAATTATTAGGCTACAATTTTTAACAAGCTATAGTTTCATAATTGTGTATATTGATAGGATAGGAAATTACCAGTTTTCACAATCTGGTTTATTCAGCTTTTAATCTATAGCCACCGATTAAGGCAGACAACCAAAAGTCTACACTAGCCTATAGTCTCCTTAACATACTTACATAAGATAATTTAAATCAAACGGGTACACATTCAGAAAAGAATTAACACTTTTTGAGAAGAATTATCATAATTTTGGTTTAGGCCTAAATCTTTTTATTACTTACATGATGATTGTATTAGCCTACTACAAGTAACATAATCAAGCACTCGGCTTAAATTATTTAGCCTACACACAAAACATACATTTTCTGGGCAATTAAACAAACCCCTTGAAAAGCAATATATAACAATGACCTTAAAATAACAAAACTACAAGTGAACCAAGATTTTAGTAGGCCCTACCCTTATCCACACTGCTCCATAGAAGTTGATAGGTCAACTATTAAAACATAAGATAAAGTGTACCAATAGATTATGGTCTATTCTAATTTATTACCCTGGTTATTATTACAGTTATAAATATTAGTAGTATATAGACTATAAAGCCTAGAGTCTCAGCCTTAGAAAAAAGTTTGAATCCAAATAAAACCTAAAAGGAAGTAGCCTATAATAATAAAGCACAATGCTAGCAAAAAGACAATATGTTTTTTTTAATAAACATACTTATAATTTTCAAAATGGGGGTTTTTGCTAATATCAGTACTAACAAGTATGTTCAATATTTTATGGTCATTATAGGTTAACTTCAATCGTAAATGCCTACCTATGGACTAACAGGCTGTTTTAAAAACGTCACTTCAATGCCAATATTTTCACCGAAAAAGGTATATATTACTTATTTTTAAATTGTTTAAATGTCATAGGGTCCATTAAAAAGTAGTACAATGTAAAACTACAACCATACATAATCAACTCTTTATTTGGGTAAAATGCACAAAATAATCAGCATCTTCTGAGCTGTGCGGAGTAGAAACGACGGAATAACAATAACGGAAACAGTTCAGAAATGGCGTCGCATTAGTCTTTGACGAGACATCCGGTGATACAGTAAGTAAACCCTCACGATAGTCATATATTATTAAACAGTAATGTAGCTTGATATTCAAAGTTATTTGATTTGTTATATTATATCTGATTTTCCCAATTAAGTTTAGTGTGCATCTGATTTGGTTTGATATTTTTTAAATATTTATTTATTCATAACAATTAAATTGGAGAAGCAATAGTTATATTGTCTAATTATTTTAGACATTGCTGTAGTAAATGTGTCATCAAGTAAAAAAGTAAATGCTTCTCAAATTTTCAACTTAAACTTGTGTAGTATTGCTAAAATGTATCCATTCATTACGCTGATTACACGTACTGTCACTGGCAAGCCTGTCAGAACGCTTGAACAGTCCGCCGGTCAACCTGAAACTTCCAAACACGTTCAGTTAAACCAAACCCAGACGAGCTAGCCTCTAGACTCACAAACTCCAAGCAGTCAACATCCCAACCCCCCAATAATAATCTTGAAGTGTTTTGTTGAAAATGGTTACTGAAGAGAAACGCGCATTCACAATCACACGAAATTTATTTGCTAAATGTTCTAAAGTTGGCTCCAAAAGGCTGGCACAACTACCTAAAAATGGACGAAAATACTATTTACATTTATTGTAATTGGTTGCATCATTTATTGAGAGAAAAAATACGGTGATGAGAAATGCGATCTCATCGCATGAACGAGTTAAAGCAACACCGATATTCCTGGAGACAGGATGAAGTTTTTAAGAACAGAAATTTTCTATCTTATTTTCAACCCATGCACTTGACAAAACTACACCTGAAACCTACGAAGAAATTTACAAGGTTCTACATGGAAATCACACACCTACATAAATTTCGAGCCTACAAAATTTAATTAGTTTATTGTAATGGCATATTACACAACTGTGTGTTTTCATTGTGCCAGATAATACGTAACCTCCAGAATGTTTTGATAGGATGACACTAAAACTAGTATCACTAATTTTGGTTATAACTGTGAACTTAGAAACATTACAACGAAGGACCTCTGGAATGCTTTACAGCTGCAAAAACGTGGAAGATTTTATGAACTATTTTGTTGACAACGGTAGTCTTCCGTGAAAACTGAAGACTATTAAAAATACGAAGTTTATTAAAAATAAACTTTAAATTGACACAGAGTAAAAACAGTTTTCATGATTAAGATAGTTTAGTAAATAAATTTCTGTCTTCTAAAAGTTATATAAGTGTGCTATTAATCTATTATTGAGCGAAGCTCTTATACTACACTCTGGCTTTTTATTTCCACATACTCCTCCTGAACGGCTGAAGTGATCCGCACGAAATTTGGTACGGTAATGGCTGATTTCACACTTGGCGACACGACACCGACTCGGCACCGACACGATATCGATCCGATACAGCAATAATACCGATATCGTCACGATATCGGCAGACGTCTTTCACATTCACCGACTCGACGCCGATACCGACACGACCAATTGTACAAGCTATCGTGTAGATTGACCCCAAAAATACATAGAACAAACAAGGATATTCAAAAATGAGAACAAATTACATAGCTAATAAGAAAAGTAAACGTGTGCTGTCGTGGAACCCCCTTCAGGAACGAAGTTCATCACGCCTTTTCTTCATTTCTTTTACCAGCCTTAAAGGCAATATACACAATTTTAATCTTTCAATTGCCGTTTATTATTAGTTTGTTTTTTATACAAATATTTGCTGTTTCCATACGTTTAATGTTATTATAATAAAGGTGTAGAATTAATTATAACATCAAAGCTAAGATGGTAAACACAGTAAATGTCCATTAATTGTAAATACATTCAATAAACATAAAATGTTGGTTCACTGCCTAGGCCTAACCTAAAATTATTGTGTGTTTGTTAAATTTATTTTACCTATCTTAACGGCAAAATACATACAATGATTTTAGGTTAGGCCTAGACTTAAAATTACTTTCTAGGCTTAACCTTGCATAAATACTGATAAAATTGATGGGCCTATAAAAATTATTTTCCGATATCTTTATTCAGTGAAAAATTGTTTGTTCATGTCTTCAGTAAAAAAACAAACAGGGCTTACTTTCTACAAGTTCAATTAATGTCACGACATCATATTTAAAATTAGACATAATATTTATTATTTATCTAACAGAAAAAATATTTAACAAGGCCAAATTATTATTGATTGATTACCATAGCAACCAGTAAACGAGTAAACAACTGAGACGATATCGTTCCGATAAAGAAGGGAGACTAGCAGCTCGCCGACATGTCGGCGCCTGTAACGACACGACACCGATATGTCGGTGAGTGTGAAAGCTACTCTTAAGTTTAAGTTAGTTTTCATGACCGACAACATCGTTCCGATATCGTGTCGGTGCCGAGTCGGCAAGTGTGAAATCAGCCAATAGGAACCAACTATGGGAAGGTATAAATCTGAAATGGTCTAAATCGGACGTTAGGGTTTTGCCCTACGGCCCTTTTAAGTTACCGTACAATGTTATTTTAATAGAAGATAATATATTTTATTTGGTTTATTTACCGTGTGTTGAATATACAGCTGTTAAAATAATCATATATTATCTAACTTCAGACTGTTACTATCAGCTGTTTGTAAATATAATAGTTTTATGTGCAATTGTTGTTTTGTAGCTGTTTGTAAATTCAGTAGTTTTCTGTGCAATTGTTGTTTTAGGTGATGAATATAAAGCTGGCCATACACGGTCCGATTTGTAGGACGACCGAGTTGGACTGCAAGTTGGATGCGTTTCACCACTCACGATCCAACTTACCATCCAACTTACGATCCAACTAACGTTTCCATTAATAATAATTCCATTAACAGCTGATTTTAAACTTTGAATCCATTATTTACTTTTTCTAAATTTTAGGTTAGGTTTTTATTAAAATGTAGACCTGAGCATTGCTGGTTCTTTTAACCTTTATTAGGCCTATTTATAACTGATGTTATAATATAAAATAATTTCATTTTGGACATTTACGATCTTAGTTTTGAGGTTATTATTAATCATACATCTATATTATAAAAACAATATAACATAATTATGTGTATAGAAAGTTCCAACAGGTTTGGCGTTCGGAGCACGCTGGGGTATTCCTAGTAATAAATAAAAAATATACACATTGATTTACATTATTCAAAAAGTTCTCAAAGTTCAACTCCACGACAAGAAATCATTCCAATTCAGTCTTCTTTCCTTGTAGGCCTACATAGTGGTAGTTGTATAAAAATTTACAGCAATTACTATATGCAAATAATTCGACTAAACAATTCCCTATATTTTGTCAGTACACTTACAATCACTTATTAGCGAATTTCCATACGAAAATGAGCTATTGCAGTGGCCCTTATGGTGAGACCCAAGGTCGGGAGTAGCAAATGAGCACCGATCATGGTCCCCAGAACACGTTTTGGGGTGTCAAAAAAATTCATATACATAATATATATATATGTATATATGTGTTCGCACTCTAGCAGCCGCATTTTAAGTCTGATTTGGTCCAAATTTGGTACACGTGTTGGTAGTCTGTGTGGCTCGGACGAGTTAGTTAGCCAAAAAAATCCAACAACCGGAAGTACGTTTTTTGACCGGAAGTAATTATTTTTTGAGATTTTGACTAGGAGAATGACATTTTTTTAGAGTTTTTCTGAAAATGTAAATGTAGGATGTTATTCTGCAAATTTTGTTTTTTTACGCGACCTTATAGCTCGCTTGGTTCCCCCAAAATCGACCAAAACGTAAAATACCATAAAAGTACCCGGTTCGAAGCCAAGTGGAGCAAACTCGCGAGGCCACTAGGCGTAAACGAATTCTACTAATATATTGCGTACACACAGACAGCTGTTCAACGCCTTCGTGAGTAGACCTATTTCCCAAATTGTTGGTTAAAACCCTAAAACATAGGCATATAAACTTCAATTTGGAAATTTGCTCAACTCACGTCAGCGGTCAAGCTGCGTGGTGGAATTATTTTTTTAAATATAGTAGATAACCGCCTATATTTTTTTCAGTATGGAAAACAATCCCTATATATTTTCAGTATAGTGGACAATCGCCTACATTTTTCAATATAGTAGACAATTGCCAATATTTTTTCAGTTTACTAAATAATCACCTTTATTTTTTCATTATACTAAACAATCTACTATATTTTGTCAGTATACTTTCAATCGCCTACATTTTTCAGTATACTAAACAATCACCTATATTTTCAAATATAGTAGACAACTGCCTATTTTTTTAGTGTATAGTAAACATTCACCTATGTTTTTCAATAGGTTAAGAAATTATTTTTGAACTATTTTGACACGAAGATGCTCAAAAACATGTCAGTTTGCATAATCACAAACACCTATTGTGTTCACAAACACCTATTCTCCCGGTACAATTCAATAAATTCCAAAAACCCTTTATTATCCATTATTATAGAAGTAAAAATGTACAAAGTATTGGGGAAAGGGGAAGATCAAACATCAACAAGGAGAAAGTTTTTAATGACAATCGGACGATCACACCATTCACAGTCCGACTCCGTCGGAAGTTGGAAGTCGGATCATCTTGTAGTCTGATCTGGGACTCCGATTTGTACGATTATCCAACTCGTCGTCCATCAAGCCCATTCACGCTCCTACATCGGATCCTACATCGGACATCGGACATTGAATCGGACTACAAATCGGACCGTGTATGGCTAGCTTAAATAAAAAATTATGGTACTGGATAAATGTTGTTATTAGATACCTTATATTGAAATTTTTGTAATCATGGCTTCTAGAGAGTCTTTGCAAACCGTTTAGCTGCAATAAAGGCGCTAACTGAACCAACTTTTCAATAAATTACGAATTATATCAACGGCTGTGTTCAAAGTGAAAGAGGTTTACTTCATAAAGCAGGTGTCTGGGTTATCGGTTACAGTATCAGAACAGTGATCTTAACCTTGTAAACGCATGCTTGAGATATGTTTTATAATTTTGAATCCTCCTTCTACGTCTTGGATGTCTTCTGCCTCGCCTCCTTTTACGCTTTGGACGGTTTGTCCTACGTCTTCGCCTTTTGGTCTTCGCAATACGGTACTTACCACCAGAAACTTTTGCAACACCATTAACGACTGCTTTATGAAGTAACCCTAACACTTTGACCACAGCCGTTGATATAATTCGTAATTTGTTTAAAAGCTGGTTCAGTTAGCGCCTTTATTGCAGCTAAAACGGTTTGCAAAGACACTCTCAGGTGCCATGCTTACAAAAATTTCAATATAGAAGTCTACAAACAAAATTTATCCAGTACCATAATTTTTATTTATATTCATCACCTAAGAAACCAAAATCTTTGCAGCATTGTTGATTTTAATTTATAGTATTGTTTATTGAATCTTTGTATTTCTATAGTGTTAAGCTGAACACAATTTGATTGCCTAATTCTGTGCCCCTTTTTTGCACTTTTAAAGTGGAATATCTTGAAAACCATTAACGTGACAAAAAAATGTACAAGAGACAAAATATTTTTCTTTTCAATGACAGTCAAAATGGCTTATTTGACGTTTCTGTAGGTCAAAAGACAACCGAGTTATTGACCAAAAACTGAAAACTTAATTATTTGGTAAAATTGTCTACAAAATTTAAAATTAGCCTTAAACCAACTTTTCAGAGCAATGATTTTATCTTATTTATTAAGACAGTAAGAATCTATAAAATGTTGGTTTAGCGATATTTTTGGATGTTGTAGACAATTACCAAGAAATTATGTTTTCAGTTTTTCCTCTATAACTCAGTTATCCTTCGACCTAAAGAATCAACAAAAAAACATATCGATTGTCATTGAAAAAATAAAATATCTTGTCTCCTGTACATTTTTTGTAAAGATAGCGGTTTTCAAGATATTCCACGTTAAACATTTCTAACAGCTGCCATTTTGAAAATTTCTATTTCTAGGGTTACGAGTTTTTATTTAAAAAATAACAAAATGGCTGATTGCGACTAAACTAAGCCGAATTTGAAAAAAAAATACTAAACATTTTCCACTTATCTCAATGTAGCCTATACAATCCGATCCTGTAGCCTACAGCCTGCTAAGGTTTTTAGAGACACCCTCTCTATATTTAAAAACTGGTGTTACATAATAAATGTTTAAAATTACCATAAGCCCCATACCCATGGGCAGAGTAGAGTAAAACTATACACCTATATTATTCATTATTATAGTCAGGAATTTGTCTTTTAAGAGAATTACTTTAAAGTCATTATTATATAGAAGTGGTTTAGCACTAAAATATGTTTTAAATGTTTTGTAAGGTTCATTTTACATGTAAGTTACTTATTTTATTGTTTACAAGGGTTCAAGCTGGGTCACTACTTGGTGCGGCCTCAAACCGCGGTGTACCTTTGTGTATTCATTGACGGTTGAAAGGTACAGAGTCAATTCTTTATGGATTAATACTTATCCTGAATAGCCAAATAGTTTTCCCAAATTTTAAAAGTTTTCTGGGGGAGGTCAAAAATTTCCCCAGACCCCTTTTGCCTAAGGAGGGGAGGGTACTCCATAATCCCCATATCCACCCCCTGGTCTAAATATCATAAGGATTCCTTGAAAGGTAAGGAACTATTTATCCATAAAAAATACTCATTCACTGCAACCAAGATTTTTTTAACATAAACGTGTGAATATATATTTTTATTACTATAAAATATATTTTCCAATTTCTCAAGTTACAAATAATTTTTTTCCGTGCGAGATAAAAATTATGCAACTTTGCATAGGCCTACTATAGCTTAATAATAATTGCATAACTTAAAGTAATCAGTAGGCCTATAAATAAAATAAGACCTGACTGATTCATAATGAACGAACAGCCTCTGTGATGGTTAGAAGCTAAACACTTTCAGGGTACCTTCATACAACTATGTAGAGGTGCACTAAGAAAGGATTTTGCAAAATATGATCTCCTTTAACAGATAAAAAAGCTGATTTGGATCAAAAGCTTAGCAATACAATTAAGGTGTTCAATACCTGTTTCATCGTTGAATGCATTTATTTGCATTGTCTTAGCAATCAACTTAGCAAATTTAGAATCAGTTAATTATTTTCACAACCAACAATTTTTTTACGTTTGGTTAGTAAAATAAAAACAAACACAATGACAAAACTTACTGTATTATATAATTCAAACATCTGTTGTTACATAATATTATAAATAAAACACCTATAATTTCAATTAAAAGCTTAAAAGAATTTTAGATTAGGCCTATACTGAACTAACACATACTCCTTGAAAGCATTTACATTTATTATTTCATTACCATAAACCAACTTGGCAAATTTAGATTCAGATTCTTCACAACCAACAGTTTTTTTTAGGTTAAGTAAATAGCAAACACAAACAACGAAAAGGCTCGCTGTATTATAATTCATACACCTATCACTATTAAAATTAACGGTATGCTATTCTTTACTAGGTCTACCTGATCAGTTTTAAATACTGCTTTACCGTATCAAATTTTCGACATATTTTATAACTTGAAAATAAAAACTCTCTGCCCTAATCAATAGTAATTCCCTTGAAAATATAGTATACAATAATCTGTTTGCATTTGCTTCGCCGTTGTTGGTAAGCGAACTTTTAAGGTTAACAATAATTCGCTTTGAAGTGAGCAGTCGCGGGGGTTGGTGAGCGAAGTGAGCAGGAACCGAAGTCCTCGAGTTTTTTTTTTGTTATAGGATTGATAAAAGTTCAATATGTCTAATTTGTAGCTTCGCTGATATCAATTTGTTTTTCGTATTTATTATCACAGAGGGCGGGGGCATCACCTTACGAGTACAGTGACTTGATAGAGACAGTGTGGCCCAAGGTCTCTAGATAGGAACCTCTAGATAGGTTCCTATCAGACCTTGAGTGTGGCCAACGAGCGCTGGCCGCCATATTGTTTCCAACTCAACACGGGTTTATATTAGCGTAAGGACTATTTTTCGCATTTAACTCCAATTTCCGCTTCAAAATTGTTCTTATGCAATTGGATTAATACATTGTCACAAAAATTGTAAAGTAGAAACCATTTTTTCCGATATATTTTCCTCACTAAATGAATGAATACAGAAAATACCGGCTGGCACTTTTTTACTACTCGTGCACATTATCATTTAAAACATCTATATAATTATATAATCGAATTAAATTTAGTGAAGTATTGAAGTATATACTATTATTTTTTTCTTCATAAGAAAAGTACAAGCAATATTTCTGTGTAGTTGAATTTTTAACAATTATAAACACAATTTTAGTAATTTAGTACAAATGGAACAAAACTACTATGGTACATTTAGCCCATTGAAATGTCAAAAGTTGGCCCTTTGAAAAATACCTAAAGTTTTTTAAATTACAAATCCAAAATTAGAAAATGTAAAAAATCTGTTTTAAAAGAAATAATTTTAAAAAAAAATTTTCCAAAAATGGAATACATTTTTGGGAGAAATATATTAAATTTCGGCAAAATTAAAAGTTTACGTATTTAAAAAATGTATGAACACTTCAAAATGCAAAATTAAGGTTTCTAAACTACATTATAAAGGATACATATAAGTAAGCTACCCAAAAATAACTTCAAGTGTAATTTTGTGCGTTGTTTTATATATAATATGTATTTTGGATTCTAAAAACTAGTAGGCCTATTAGTTTTTCCACGAGTAAAAAAGTTCATAAAAACACAAAATATGACAAAATATGTTTCCGACAAGGCATAAAATAAAGCCTAATATATTCTAAATTGGCCTACACAAAAATATAGTAAACCCATTATTTAGTAAGTAGGCTATATATTGAAAAGAAAAAATATGGCGAGTACTGTAGGCGTATTGTAAATTTTACCTTAAAAGGTTAAAACAAACAAAATATGTTCCAAAAAGGCATACAACGAAGCCTAATTTATTATAAACAAAAATATATTAGG
>JAGFPH010000457.1:490682-528761 GCA_018207615.1 Philaenus spumarius
GAATCACGATTTCTCTAAAACTACTGAACGGATTGGAATGAAATTTGGTATGTAGCTTCCTCTAGGGCCGTAGTTTCTAATAAGAAACAGTTTCAAAAAATTCGAAATCTTAGGTAGGGTTTGGGGGGGGGGTCAAAGTTACTAAATCACGATTTCTCCAAAACCACCGAACGGATTGGAATAAAATTTGGTATGTAGCTTCTTCTAGGGTCATAGGTGCTCTCTAAGAAAGTGTTTCAAAAAATTCTAAATTTTAGGGGGGGGTTTATGGTCGAAGTTACTAAATCATGATTTCTCCAAAACAACCGAACGGATTGGAATGAAATTTGGTATGTAGCTTCCTCTAGGGTCCTAGGTGCTCGCTAAGAAAGGATTTAAAAAATCGAAATTTTAAGGGAGGTTTGGGGGGGGGGTGAAAGTTACTAAAACTCCCCATAAGAAATACATAGTGTAATTTATATTCATTGATATAATATATTTTTTGTTAGTATACATTTAAGGCTAAACACCCCGGCAGTAGTTCCAAATACTGCCGCCACGTAGCGCTTCAAAATTATTAAAATTCATTTTACTGATTACTCTCTTACCGTTTGAGTAAAAATTGGTTTGAAAACTGATTTGTACTTCTAATATGTATCTTTAAGTCGCTATGCTAACGATTTTTTTTATTTTTTATTTAGTAAAAAAAATTACTTTGTAACTGCTAAAAGGAATTTTTTTTAAAGAAAAACAGGTAGTCATTTTGAAGATTTGATGGAGAAATGAATTAATAATTTTTCAGACTGAAGATCGAACCAGTGGTTCCGTCGGAATCGATTTTGCAAGGTTTATCTCTAGTATTTTTTCGCGCGTATTCCCCCCCCCCCAACCCGCGCGCCATCAAACAAATTCATCACGCCACGCGCTCGCTCAGTGACGACTTGCACCGGGAAATGCTTCCGTTTCCCATATATTGTTGAAGAGCATTACATGTATTGTTTTTCCTGCTCGTCCCACTTGGTTGTTATAAAATATTAATTCAGCATACGTAACCACAATATTGGTATGTTTTGCATACTTTTACTAAGATATGTTTCTTGTATATACAAGATGTTTCGTAATGACTATGTAATATTTTAGGATATGATTCAGCACATAAGAATTAGAAAACACATCAATTGGACATGTGTCTGGAAACGATTTGTTTTCTCCCAGGGCTCTATAACAAGGGCTATACCATTTTGATCATTTACTGTGACCCAGTATCGATCGCCTATAACGTCCCATGCTGATACACGCTAGCTGGTAATATTTTAGTAGTGCATGCGCAGTCGTTAACTCGCTGTTTTAACTCGATGGAAAGGCTTCAGTAAAATAAAATTTTGATATTCTTAATCTACATAAAGTACGGATTCTAACAGTATAAAAAACTTTTATTTTAACAGGTATTTCGAATTTTAATAATTGAAAATATTGAGAATTATCACAGACTGACATGAAAAAGTTACTAAGCGAGGAAATTTTTTATTTTTGGGTTATAAACAAACTTCCAGCGGGAGAGTTGTAGCCAATGAATTGATCTAAACTATCCAATTCACCGATTTGTGATAAAATGATTACATCATTATGAAATCGTTTTTTAAATGAGCGCGAGGAGGTGCCTCGCCGCGACTCCCGAAGTACAGTTGTTTGATACGGGAATAACGTTTACGTACATATTGTTATTGACGACAAAGTACAGTAGACCAAGTTTTGTATTGTGAAATTTATTTGTCTCGATCCCAGGATTAATTCATTTTAATTAATTAATTTTAAACAGTTGTAGACACATTAAATTAAATACACAGATTAAAAACGTTTAACACACCTTATAATTAAATTAAACATAAGTTAGATGAAATTGGCTACATAAATATGTTTACATCAACAGAGGAGATACACTCTTTAACTATTGGTGAGCATTTGAATTACATTGCTTTATTTGTTCGTTTTCATCATTTCGCACAAAAACGTAAACGGATCATAAACGTCTTGGGCTGTGTGTTGTTTGAGAGCTGGGAGCTGCGAGCAGCGAGGATGGGTTGTATGTGCCTGTGAGGAGAGAGAGAGGGAGAGAGAGAGAGAGAGAGAAGGCGCTACGTCGCGTCACGTCGGTGCGTGCGCGTGTCAGTTAGCTGTTCAACGAGTGACACAACGTTGGAATTAAAAACGCGTTTCTGACAAAACCGTTCAACCGATTTGTTTGAAATAAACTTTAAAATTATTCAAAAAATTTTGCCCTAAAAATGACTACCTGTTTTAGTCAAATTTTGACTTATTTTAAAAGTTATTAATTGTAAAAATTTATTAAGAAATGTTTTCGAAAATTAGAAAGCATAGCGCCTTTAACAACTTTATACTGATTACAAAACAGTTTTATTTTTTCAAATCGGATAAAAAATAAATGAGTAATCAGTAAAATTAATTTGGCCACGACAGTGCTGCTATCTATTGGGCTAAAAACACAACTTTTTTTGTACTGTTTAGCCTTAACTTTGATTTGTCTATACGTGCAAAGCTGGATCGGGCTAGCTAGTATAATAATATAATATGGATGTGTGTTACATGCATCTAATATTTTCCATGGTAACATTTTCCTAAATAACCATCTCCTATGATACTCTTGGGAAGGTATAAAGTTTCAACTGGGAGAAAGTATGTGGCAATTATCTGGTACCGTTTATTTTAAACTAATTTTTAATACAAAACCGTTTTATTGACTTATGTATTGCTTGTTTCTTTTTTGGATGGAAATCACTTTCTTCATTTGTATTATTGTCCACTTTACATTATATTGCAGTTGTATTTTCGAAAGAAAAATCTGTTCGGTGTATTATTATTTATTTATTTTACATATTATGTAGTTATGTCCTACATTGTTTTGAACATTGTTGGTCTTATATTCATTTTTTTTACCCTTGAGTCCAAATAAGTGTTTTTTACAAAATGTCTGTCTGTATGTATACAAAGCTAGAGCAAAAACTATTCTATCGATTTCAAACAAATTTGCACCCGGCATGTCAAGTAGGCCTGTATAGATGCAAGAAAAACGGGTTTGAACAATTTTGAAAAACAACCCCCATTTTGGCCAAAAAACCCCCAAAAAATCAGTTAGGGTATTATTTTTTTTATAAAAAAAACGGCTCTAACGATTTTGATCAAATTTGGCTTATTTGCAGCCCTTAATGTACCCTACCACATGCAGAAAACCGTATCTTTCTAAAAATTCTTGTTTAGCTAATAATAATAATAACTGATTTTTAGAGGTTTTTTGGCTAAAAAGGGGGTTGTTTTTCAAAACCTTTTTTCGTGCATCTATACAGGCCTAATTGACGTGTTTGGTGCAAATTTGTTTGAAATCGAAGGAATAGTTTTATCTCTAGCTAATAATAATAATATTTATTAGTTAATCTCCTAGTTTAAAATCACCTCTCCTACCCTTCCTACGAAAATGAAGTCACTGTGAATCTGTTTAATAATTTAAATATGTTTGTGAGAAAGTATGTGCCAGTTTCTGGTACCGTTTTTTGAAATGTGTATGTTTTATAACCTTTATGTTGTATATTTAACCCTAATGTGTGTACAATTTCTGTAAGTTGCTCTGTCATGGTTTCAATGGTTTCAAATTGTCTAGTTCCCATGCTATTGTGGTTTTCCGTGATTTTTTGGTGATTTAGGTTTTTTTTTTAAAAAAGTTGTTCAATTTTCCTTAGATTCTTTGGTCTAGTGTTCTATTCTCCTTATATATATGTTATTATATGTTCGCAAATTTCAGGTCTTAAACCCTGTATTACATGTGCTATTATTTGGTTGTCTTCGACGTTACGGTATGTAATTAATAGATTGATTTGTGATTTGACTGTCCATCCGTAAGCTCTTGAAGCCACTTCTTATCTGGATATAAAAGTATGTGTATCTTCAAATGGTAAGCCGTGATATTGGGAGGGTTGAACTAAGGGTGTTTTCTCTTTCCTCTCCATATTAGTGTTTGTTTTCGTTTTTTATTTTATTTGGGTGTTGTCTTGCTTCTTCGTAGATGTGTTCGTTTTTTCTTTGATTGGACCATTTGAAATGTTGAAATATCACATTTTAAAATTTTTGTGACATCTCATGATTTCGTTCAGTGATAGGCTATCTTGTTCGATGAAATTTGACCTGGTAAGTCCGTTTTGACTTCCATTTGCTATCGGGTTTGTGATTGAAGCGACTGGTGCCATCATAGCTCTGCGATTATTGCTGGAAGATAATCGCGGAGCGATGATCGCCGTCAGACTATTGTTATTGAAGCGATTATTCTACCAGTCGCCCGTTCATAACAAGACAACAAACACCATTTTGAACAATTCAAAGCAGGCGTCCGCGATTATCGCACCAGTCGCTAAATCACAACGTACCTTTACATCTATAACGCGTCTGGCCTGTTAGTTTTATTCCATTAAGTTCTTTTGAAATCTATTTGATATTATTAAATATTATTATTATTAGTTATTTTTAGGGTATTCGTGTTTACCTCAATACTTACACTTTGTAACTACTTTTCAATCAATGTCTAATTTTATGAAAATAATATTAAAACAATTTTATTCTCACTTAATTTTGTGTTGCATGAAATATCATTTATTTGTATTATGTTTTTGTATTCTTCCAAATCGGTTAAGTACCTACTACTGGTCTTCAAAATGTATTGTAGTTTTTTATTGTTATTTTCTTACAACATTTTATTAATTATTATCAATGAATGTAAATTTATTTTTGTATATTTCAACTAGGCCCTATATATTACTTTTTTTTAAAGGTTAAAGAACTAATTTAATATTATGATGTCTTCTGCTAATTTCAAAAGTAGTAATGTGTTGTTTTTGTTAATAAATCTTACTGAATTTGTGTATTTGTATTATTTTATAAATTACGTAGAACCTCCTTTTTCCATAAACATATTTTTATGAAAAACTTTAATAAGTTATTGGATTTAACTGTAAACTTTAAGTTACCTAATGGGTTGTTTTAAGAGAATAACATAACACTTTTAAGAAAGAAAAAAACAATTATGCGTAGTTATGTTTTTTTGGTTTTTTTTTTTTTTTGCTAAAATGGCATAAAATGTCTACTTTATTTAGGGGGATTTGCGCCACAGGCTTTGGGGGAGATGGGCACTCCTGATTTTCGTTACTTATTCTACTCCCCATCATCATTAGTCTAATTGCCATAAAGTAAAATGATACATATTTTGTGAATCTGTCGCAGAAGAAAGTACGTAACTGCACTGCACTTGCCTGTTAATAACGTGACAATAACTAATAAAAGCTGAGCGTAGGCCTAAAAAACTTATTTAAACATTATAAATTGCTTTGGTTAGCTACTGGAAAGATAATATTGATTATTATTTTGTTCATTAAATTTAAACAGGATTTAGAAATTGTTAAAATTTTGTTTCCACTGATTAGTATTTAAACATGTGCATTATTTTTGATAAATCATTCTTTGACACTTTTGTGAAACATCACAAGTTTACATCTTAAGTTTGTTCGCCACTTTTTTATTTAAGTTAATTGAAATTTTATTGTACGAGTTATCTATTAATTTATTTCATAAATTAAGTTTATAAACACATTTTTGTTTTTACCACCGGTGTGTCCTTTGATTACATCATTAGATGTGATTGATCATTACATTACTGGGTTGTGTGTAATAAGAATTTATTTAAGGGCTGTTTAAGTTAACTTTATGTTGGGTTGTTGCTGTGATTGGTTTTTGTTGTATTAATGTCTAAACAAATTTGTATTTAAAATTTAAATATGGCCAAGTTAACAAACATTTTATGTGGAAAATAAGTGAACTCGGTTTTGATAGATCTTTTGCTCACGCAACGCATACTGTCTGTATTTTAGCTAAAATGGCAATGCTTATATTCCCTCTCCGGATTAAATAGTAATTTGACTAAGTAATAGGTATTTGTTTTTTTAACAAAGATAATTAACTAAACTATTTTTGCTAAACATTTTATTTCAGAAATAGAGTAAGATATGTTCCCACGGCCAAAAAGAGCATTGACTCAACAGGAATTAGCATCTCAAAATAATAGACTGCGCATGAAAGACGCCCCTTTCTATGTTCGGTATCCACGTGCAACGGCATATACTATAATTACTATAGGATTGTTGAGCTTCTTCAGTAAACCTCTGTACGATATATTCATTGCAGAGCCATCTCTACCAGGTCAATCCAGAGTTAAAGTAGGAGGCACCTCTGATCGTCTACTAAAGAATATTCAAGTTAAATAGACGTAAGTTAAAGTACTATTAAGAATTGAAAGACTATGTGGAGTACAAGAGGAATAGATATAGATAGAGGCAACAATTAATGTAATAGTTAAAGTGATGAAACTCCTCATATTATACCTCATCCTGGCCATATACGTGGACAGCGCGGCATTGTTTCGACATGGGTTGTCTCCGCCGCTCGCATGGCCATTACTACTGGCCACTTCCCTCTCTGTGTCAGCTTAGCAGCCATCACTGACTGCGATTTTAAATACAGAGGATATTTAAATTAAAAAAAAACATTACCTATTCCATTTCAACAATAATTATTTTATATTACTATACAGAAATCAGTAAGATACTGAACTAAACCAAATCATATGTTTAAAGTTAAAAGTGAAAATAGCACCTAATTAACTAATATACACAAATCACATATATTTACAACTTAAGCAAACACCGTCAGTTTTTTATTGAAACACATTTAAATTTTTGTACACTGTGGTATTTATAGAAACATTATTGGTGTATGGAGTCTGGAATTAATTATTATTTGAGCATGTTTTAAAAAAGAAACTGTTCTTTTCCTTTCTTTCCCAAATCGTCTATCACTACAAGCAGCTCAGTCTTTGGTTTTACCACCCGGCAGTTTATTGGGCAGGTGCAACTTGCCATTTAGTCTTTTGTCACAACAAAATACAAAAATATATTGTTAAAATGCAACATATATTTCTTGGCCAGTGGTGCTGGCCTTCCTAGTACGGTTTTTGTTTTGGCCAGTACCACAGGCCATCCGAGCGGCGGGAACATCTGATGTGGAATTAAATCCGAGTTGTTGCGCAAATGGCTGCGGCCAGTACAACTGGCCAATCGACCAATAAAGACAACTTATACAAACTCTATCCCATCGCAAAGGATTAAGTTTAGCTATTATAAATTTGTTAATATTGGATGAAATTACTTGATACACCTGCTTGTTTTTGCTTATACGATGAAAATTTACTATTGTATCTTTATTGTAAATTTTAATTTATGAAACACCCTAAAAGAATTCTTATTATAGCGCAATAACATTTAAAGGTGAATTATACACACATGATTAATCTTTTTAAACACGCATGTTTGAGGGTCTGTAGGATAATTTTGCGCCAACATTATTATTCTGCAAACCGGCTATAAGATCTTGATCAAATGCACTTACATAAGCAAATGACCTGCTATACTTGAGCAAGCAGAGACATCCAGTTTATGAGTGGTTATCAGAGGTAGAAGTGTATTTTTAGTGAATTTCCATAGGAAAAATAAGTTAGCCAAAAAAATCCAACATCCGGAAGCACATTTTTTTAGTGGAAGTAACTATTTTTTTTTAGATTTTTCCTACGAGAATGATTTTTTTTTAGAGTATTTTCTAAAAATATAATTGTAGGATGTTATTCTGCACATTTTGTTTTTTTACGCGACCTTATAGCTCGCTTCGTTTCCAAAAATTCGATCAAAACGTAAAATACCATAAAAGTAACCGGTTCAAAGCCATGTGGTGGATTTTACCGTGGGATTGGTGTGCGAAGCACGCAAAGCATTGTTTATTGATGATACTCCCAATGCATTTTGTATTGAAAATACTCCCAATAAGGGGGGGGGGTTGGCGTGCGAAGCAAGCAATTCATTGTGTGTTGAAAATACTCCCAATAAGGGTTGGCATGCAATGCACTGTGCATCTGCCGGTTCTCATAGTATTCAGTGTCAAGCTCACATGTGTCATTAGCAGTGAACGTGTTAAAAGGGTTTAAATTCAAATCCCCAGTCCTGACCTGACCCCCCCCCCCCCTAAGTTTTCCTGGCTATACGGCCTTGTTAATATATACAGGGTAATTCATGGAGACTTTGAGAGATCATTGTACTTCATGTCATATAGTAAATATAGGTTCATAAAATATGTTTAGTTAGTTTTCTGCCATGACAACTAAAAGAGTATTCACAGTTCATTAAGTGTATTTGACAAAAATCAGGCCAATAGATTTTTACAAGCGTTCTGCAAAAATTTGACTAAGAGTATTGTGCCTAGAACATTGGACGGCTTCACTTCCAATTAAATATTACTATTTTTGTTTATAGCTAGGCCAGCTACTTTGTAGTAATATATTACCAGTTGATTTAAACTGTTATTGTTTTAATTTGTCTTGATTTGGTTATGTTTTAGTGACATGGAATCTGTTTCTAAAGCTCGTAGCAGATTACTGAAATTCCCTCAGTTACTTGTTGAATGTAAAACCGATGCTGCTGCATACGCTACTTGTGTCGCATCATCACAAGATGATTTAAAGAAAGGTTGTTGCCAACAAGAGTTTACGAAGTTTCAACAGTGTCTAGGAAAAGCAGCGGCTAAATTAGGGACAAGAATATGAACTTGTAAACAAAAGTAGTCGAAATAGAAAAAAATGTTTTGAGAAAGATTATAAATTGTTTTCATCTTTGCAGTTCTGATTTAATTAGTGTGTGCAAAACCTAGATGACAATGTTTGGAATTGTGATTCATTGTGCAGTAGCTTTAGGTATTAGGTTATTATTCATAGTGTACGGTGAAATTCAAGATAATGTTTCTGCTGTACAGTATACTGATATTGATTATAGGGTATTTACCGATGCAGCTCGGCATATAACCGAAGGAAACTCTCCGTTTGACCGACATACTTATAGATATTCACCCTTATTAGCGATTTTATTAACACCAAATATATTTGTCCACCATTGTTGGGGCAAAGTACTTTTTTCAGTTTTTGACATTTTGACAGGTTTCTTGATCCATAAAATAATATTAATGAATAAAATTAGTGAAAAAGTTGCTATCAGATGCACTTTATTTTGGTTATACAATCCCCTGGTGATCGTAATTTCAACCAGAGGAAATGCAGATTCAACATCTGCTGTTTTAGTTTTACTCACGTTATTATTACTGAAAAGAAAGAATTATTTACTAGCCGGACTAATGCACGGTCTGTCAATTCATTTTAGAATTTACCCAATAATATTTAGTTTAGGAATGTATCTTTCTATACCAAATAATGTCAAAGTAACGAATCGTGGAAAAATTATGAAAATATTTGAAAAGATACGTCCGAATCGTGAAAGATTTGAGTTAGTGTTTTCTTGTATTGCAGCCTTACTTCTATTAACAGGAATATTTTATAATATTTATGGTTTTGAATTTCTATATGAAAGTACTTTATTTCATTTAAAACGTTCAGACACTAGACACAACTTTTCTGTGTATTTTTATTTACAGTACCTATCTTCTGTTAATGTTAATACAATTTGGCTAAATGTAATAACAACTTTACCAAAAGTTATTTTAATGTTCGTACTGTCAGTTGTGTATGGATCGAATAAACATTTACCTTTTTGTCAATTATGCTTAGCTGTAGTATTTGTAATGTACAACTCCGTCTTAACCTGTCAATATTTTCTTTGGTTTATTTCGTTACTCCCTCTTAGTTTACCATATTTAAAATTCACAAAGCAACAAACTTTGGTACTGTCGGCACTGTGGTTAGTTGCTCAGATAGCTTGGCTTCTGCCTGCTTATTGGCTAGAATTTAGAGGGAGGGATACGTTTTTATATGTGTGGCTGCAAGGTATTGCGTTTTTTTGTGCTAACATTGCCGTGTTAGCTAGACTTATTGGGGCCTACAGCTCACATGAAAAACAAAATTAGTACAAAACAAGTTAAATATATTGATTACAAATATGTCTTAGAATGTTCTTATTTTAAGACAGATTTGTGCTAAGTTTAAAATAAATTATTAGTTATTATTTGAAAGATGTTATGAAAATGTAAAAGAATAAGTTACTTATAAAAATATTGTTTTTATAAAGTATTTCTTATTGTTAAGTTTCTAAATAACATTTCTATTACATTAAATAAAATTGTGTAGTCCATGTATGCTCTATAAAATAATGTACAGAGGAAAAGTGTCTGATTATTACAATTTGACTATAACACTATATTTTTGTCAGATTTTTATACAAATTTTACAAACGTTAAGCATGTTCTCTCAGATATATTTTCATCACGATTTAAAAATAAACGGTACCAGGAACTGGTACATGCTTTCTCACAAACATATTTAAATTATTAAACAGATTCACTGTGACTTCATAATTGTAGGTAGGGTAGGAGAGGTGATTGAGTAGGAGATTGACTAATAAATATTATTATTATTACCTAGAGAGAAAACTATTCAATCGTTTTCGAAAAAATTTGCCCCAAGCAAGGTTTTGCAAAATTTTGAAAAACAACCCCCTTTATGGCCAAAAACCCCCAAAAATCAGTTATTATTATCAGCTAAACGAGAATTTTTAGAAAGATGCGTTTTTTTGCATATGGTAGGGTACATTAAAGGCTACAAATAAGCCAAATTTAATCAAAATCGTAAGAGCCATTTTTTATAAAAAAATTATAACTGTTTTTGGGGGGTTTTTTTGCCAAAAAGGGGTTTGTTTTTAAACAATTTTCAAAACCGTTTCTCGTGCATTTATACAGGCCTACTTGACATGTCTGGTGCAAATTTGTTTGAAATCGATCAAATAGTTTTCGCTCTAGCTTTGTATACATACAGACATTTTGTAAAAAACACTTTTTTGGACTCAGGGGGTCCCAAAACGGATATTTCCTCAAAAATCTCAACATTGATTATAGTATAGTGAGAAAGTAAAATTAAGTGTAGCAGTGATTGATTACAGTTCGCTTACAGAAACCTTTTTAAATGAACAAGTGATAAAATTCGAGAAATGTTGGCAGAAAACAGATCTAAAATATCAGTAACATCATAGAACCATATATTTTTGTGAGAATTTTGGGAGTACAAGTATAAGTAGTCTTAAGTCAAGGACTTTATAGAAGAGGTGGGTTGAATGCAGTTTCCCCCCTCCATCAACAATGCATTATGTGATGTCAAGGGTATTTGAGCACATAATCCAATAACAATGGCTTATATTGAGACATTTAAAAATATGTTTTTTATATCAAAATCATGTATCACGAGAGATTACTTGCCATTTATAATTTATCAAAAACAGTACCTACTAAAAAAAAGTAACATTAGTTCTATTTTTAACTACTTCTTTGAAGAATAACTGAATTAAAACTACTGTACACAAATATTTATTATTTCTTAAACATTTAATAACAAAGGCTTGGCTTCAATTCTCCTTTTTTATAAAGCTCAATGATGCAAATAGGTAACGTTAAATTTTTTGTTATTACAATATAGGCCTACTATGAGTTCCATATCATGTTTCTATAAAATTAATTATTTTACCAAACATTGCTAGAATTTAAAGTGTTTTAAGTTCTATTAATCAACATATGACATAGCGTAACTATTGGCATTAAGTAGTTAATATCTAATAATTCTCACCATATTATTTGGTGAATAAGTTTAAACTATTAAAAAATATATACAAGAAAAGCTCAAATTGAAAACAAATTTAATTCAATCGTTAGTATTGAAAATGCAAGTAAATACAAGACTGTTATTAAAAATGTCTAAGAAACACTATTTTGTTTCAAATTTTACCAAACAAAATTAAGATTTGTTAGATCACAGTAATATGGAGATACTCATTCAAACAATTTCATTTTCTGTACTTTCTGATTAAAAAGCAAACATTTAGGTTACTGTAAATTCTTTTAGTGGAATGAAGAAGAACATAGCCCCTTTCACATACACGCTCACGGCAAAATGCCTTTGCCTGCCACTGCAATGCACGGCGACCGAATAATGTGAAACAACAATCAATTTGTTGCTCTTGCGGTTTTTCACTGTACGGTCAAAAACGAATAGTACAAAAGGGGCCTAATTATAAACTGGCACAATTTGGGTTAATACTATTTACACATAGCATAAATCTGTACATAATTTATTTTATTCATTTTGTAAAAACAGTTTTTTTTTTTTTTTAGTAAAAGTCCCCAAAATGTATTTATTTTAGATAGGTTAACTCTAGCTTAAGTCAATATTGAGTTTTATATTTTTACTGTGGCGACCTTAATTTCTTAAAGTCTCTTTCTTTAAATCAAGTTAATGATTTTAGTTTAGGACAAATTATAGATTTATATTTGTTTCTATATCAGTCGTATTGGTCTAGGAAAGACCTAACCTGATAAAACTGTGTTGAGTTATTGAAGCTGGTTACCTTAACCCGGGCGATCAGTCGACCCTATTTCGTTACCGTGATTGGCCAACCATATAGGAGAAACCTAACATTTGATAATCAGTAATTTTTGTGTTTTATTTTCTCTTATTTTTGTCAAATTTAAGGACGATTATTTCAACTTCATTTTAGACTTATTTAGGCCTATTCATTTATAGTTTTCACAATTTTATATTATTTTAATAACTATAATTTTTAATCATAAACTATTATTTTTGTAACTATAATTATAGTCAGAGATTGTACAAAATGTATTTATTTATAGGCTTTGCTAAATCCTTTGCAAGTATAGTGATAAATTTCCTTCTCTAAATGTTCTCCTCGGTATTGAATTCATATATAACTTGTGCATTAATGGTTGCTAGAATGAAAAGACCACTGAAGTTAGTCAGGGGTCACCTGTTACTGACCCTTTTTATACTTCTCCTTCTTCATCCTGTCTACAATGTCAACTCTACCCTTAGTCAAATTATAAAATCCTATAACTTTAAGTTTGACATCTGACGATTCAGGGTCGATTGCATCGTAATTGTGGAAAGTTGACAACACAAGGTAATTTTTGTCCATTTGGGGGACATAAGAAACCAGTAGGGTTCAAGTAAGTCCCCAAAACCAAAAAGAGAACTTCCAGCTGGCCTACCTGTATAATGTTTTTATTCCATAGGCAACTGCAACTTGTTCTTCTTCAAAGTTCCAACAATGGGTTAGCGTAAAGGTAATTGGCCAGAGGAACAGGGGTGTAATAGTTGTCCATGATAATGTTTCTTCCAGAGTTTTTAACTGGTTGGATCAATCTTTTAACTAAAGAGTGTACTGAATTAATTGTCCTCAAAGTAGGTCAATCTGGCTGTTTTCCTGCATAGACTTCCATGTTTACCGTATCCTGATAAAACGCGCTTCCCCTGACATCGATGCCGGCCAATGATTCGTCGACCAAATATATGCAAAACACATGAAAAATTGTCCTTGCCCATTGCTAAAGTTCGAAGCCTGTCCGATTTAAATTTAAATAATTTCTTCAGAGCATATTTTTTTGTTATGAAAAATGCAACAGGTTGACCCATCCTGGGTTTAATTAGCTGTTTTATCTGTTATTGTGTACTGCTAGTTGCTACGGTAATAACTATAAAAAAAAAAACTACAAATTTGGCTATTTAAATAAAATTTATATTATTTATTTATTTGGCCGAACATTATATTTATAACTTATTTGAAGATCTAACTCACTTACTATAAAATCTCCATAACCCCAATGCTTACAAACCTGACAGCTAGGTGTTGCTGAGAAAGAATTTAAGTTCCATATCTGAGAGAAATAAGAAACATTATTTCTCCCAACCCAAACTTCTAAATGCGCTTAATTTAGTCTATACCTTTAAGTTCCCAGGTAGATGACATTGTGAAAAGGATTTTTAGTAATAATATAATATGTAATCAAAAGTGAAACATATTATTTCTACTATCTATTATCAATCATTACAAAATCTCTGTATCCATAAATTATGGGAAAAAAACAAAAGGAAAACACATTATTTCTCCAATTTGTGAATGAACCAAATAATCCTGAAAACTGCGGATCTACAAATCGCATGGACGTGAAATTTAGTAAGTACGTCCTCATTGGGTGTTAATTGCTGGTTGAGAAAGGATGTTTACCATTCCATCTCTAAACCATTAAATTAATAAACTCTTTTCTTTCAAACCAAAAACAACCTACAAACTTAAAATACTGTATAGGCCTATAATGTGCCTTTTAGTGTCAGGTTCAAGAGTAAGAAATGTAATTGACAATAATCTCTGTAATAATCAAAATTGTGAAAAAATCTAGAAAAGTAAAATGTAGTGAAGCATCAGTTAGTTGTTTATACCAAAAACATCAATGTCAAAATTATAATATTTTGCAACATTTTGGTACAACTGGAGGGCAAGTAAAATTATAATAATTCAAAGGTATAAAGAAGTCCTGGCTTAGATAATAAAAGAACAATGAACTGTAAGATTCATAGGCATAGCCTAGAAAGTTAATGTAGACCTAACCTAGAAATTCAAAAGAATTCATGTAAATAAGAGTTGGAGCATTTCGGCATTTTAAAATAATAATTAAATTCACAAATTGTAACCAACTAAAGCTAAATTTAAGCTAAACTTACCTTTTCCAAAATAAAATTAATACAACCAAGTTTAATTCACAAGCCTAAAGTAGCGATTGTTAGAACATTTTCATTGTCCTAACGATGTAAATTCAATCATGTTTTGTGTAAATAAAATAATATTAAGAATTGTTATAAAAAGCATTGTGTATAAATAAATAAGTAACAAGTGTTAGAAAATTAAAAGAATGTATCATAACCAAGGACAAAGTGTAGACGCAGTGGTGTTTTGGTATTTAAACCATGTGAAATAAACTTTGACTATGCAAGGCTAAATAGTGGACACATAAAAGCGCAGGTGAAATCGATCGAGTTAATTTGACGTCGACGAAGTATAATGATATGAATTATTGAAATGGACATACCCGATTTTAAAAAGAAACAATAAAAAGTGATTCGAAATTAAATATATAAATAGACAGTTAAAATATGTAGATATGCAGTTTATGAACAGTAAAAAAATTATTATTGGAAAATAAATGTGAACGTAACCCAAAAGGTGTGCCGTTGTGAACAAAATATTCAACACGGTGATGTTGATGGCCGTGACGATTGTCGAGCGCCATGTTTGGAATTTTAATAAAGCTTTTTAAGCACTTCTAATCTGGTATCCACTAAGTAAGGAAGTATTGATCATTTTGTAAGAAATTTTATAAAAGAAAACGGAAAATCAGTAAATGTGTTGGACTTGTAGTAATAATCAGTGAAAGAGGAAAACAATTTTCATAAATAAAACATAGGAACAGTGGTAAAATCTTTTAATAATAAGCACCAACTTTAAGGTAATATCTTGCCATTTCATAATAAGCCATTTGGACATTTTTTTTCTGTATGTTGTAATTTCATAGTTTGTAAAAGTAAATAATCTCATTTGTAATATAAATTAAAGCATACATTTAAGTGATTGCCTATTAAGAAAGCCAGGGACTCTTAAACTCGAGAAAGAGAATAATTTTATCTGATTTGAAATAACTTATATGTAAATACCTAATACTTGTATAGTAAATTCATGATTAAATATTGAGTTGTATAAAATCAAATTTATTAATTATTTATAATATTAGCTGTGGCAGTTTTTCAGTTTCAAAGGAAATTTTCATCATTCTAAATTTGGCACCTACAACATAATTTAAAAAAGAACTGGGCCTATTTAAAAAAGAAATAATAATAAATATTTCTTTATAATTTGGGTCTCTCTTTTTGTATCAATATATTTTTATTACCGACCACCACTTTTCACTAGAAAATGCTAGAGTAGCCTCTCATATCTCCCATAATGTTACCTTTGTTAGGTTCTATTATAATCAATGATGAAAGGGACTACAAATGATTAAACTCAATAAATTTAAGACCATGTATTTATCTAGCTTACTTAACTAATCCTAACAATTAATATAAACATTTCATTGCCAGCAGAAGGCAGAATATTAGATAAGAAGGTACAGTGTTATGCTAAAATAATTCTTCCCCTCTTTCTTCCTAGATATTGACATTTAAACTATACGAATACTGTTCAAATAATGTTTCAAAACTCTCTATCAACGCTTTTAAGTACTGCCTTGGTTACAATGTCCAATAGTATGTCCAAAAATCAAATTTGTAAAATTTCCTAGCAATATCGGACTAGGAAATCCTAGTCCATATCGGACTAGCATATCGGACTAGCACACTCTTCAAAGAATCCTAAGATTTATATCAACTCTGAAATGGTAAAAGCTCGAATCTTTTTTAAGTTTTCTAACTTTTCCTACTCTTTTGGGGAATCTTTATATTTAGTGGTAAATTTCAAGTTTGTCCGCAAATTGGATATTTGCAGTAACAAATACATTCCCAATTTTTTATTTTCTAACAAATCCTTTCTATATTATTATAAAGTTTAAAACTGGAAAATAGATTTGGAATTTTTAATTTGTAAAGTCTATCAAAATCCAAAGGTGTTTTGGTGGTATCAAATAAAATTAACACAGGCATAAAATTCTTTTTTTTTTGTTTTAAATGATAAAAAAATGTGGGGAAAACACTACAATTAGTTTTTCTGATTAATTCGTAGGACTTTTAAAAATAATATGGACTGTTTATCAAAACTACTTGGATTTTTAAATTTTCTTGGACAAGATTCATTGGAGTACTCTAGTACTGCTTAAAATTGCACGTGTTTAATTGAAAACTAAATAATTTGAGTTGACCAAACTAAGAATATCTATTTTTAAGGCATTTTACATAAATAATTAATATTTCTTCTCTCTATGTTTATTAAAATAGATTATATAAAAAAAAAAAAGAAAAAAAAAAAGACCTACAAAAAGGTATGGAAAGATATTAAGATTTTTGAAGACTTTGATTTTGACATCAAAACTAACACTAATTTTTACTTCAGCAAGGCTATGGTTAAGTTGGCAATTATAACTGCAAGCAGCAAATAAACTTAACATAAAATCTACAACAGAATATTAAAGAGAGTATAGATTCACATTTAAAAAAGCACCACTTACCATATTATACTTAGAGTAACACTTCCATAAAAACTAATAGAAAAACATTGCACACCCATATTTTGTAATCTTTTTTTACAAAAATTTTGGTATAAATTTTTGTTTTATATTCAATTTATTTATTTTAGTTTATTTTTTATTTGACAAATCTTCTCAAATTATTAGAACTTACCGAGGCAAAAAGCGGATAGTTGGCAATTATTATGCTTTAAAAATTTATTTTGCTATGGATAGTGTAATTATGAAGTAGATTTTTTCATCACACGTATCCTTGTTGTAGTAAAACCTGTTACAGCAGTTTCATGAGGAATCGGATTGTCAAATACTGAAGGACAAAATACATTTAACATCATGATTAAACTTAATTTTATATCCATTGGAACGTCATCATAACAAATTAAAAATGTTCACATTATAAAATATAAATACACATACAGTGGAACCTTGACTATCCAAGGTAATTGGGTTCGAGCACACCTCGGTTAATACGGTAGGAAGTGAGTTTACACTAGAGAGACAGTCCCCGCAGCATTTATGTCTATATAGGGTAATTTGGAGCCATGATTACATCAAAATCTATTTTACTTAGCTTTAAAATAATTTAAATTAACAGGTTTGACAATGTACTTCTCAAATGAAAGAAATTGCCACTATAATAAAAACAACAATTTAATGTGACACTACTTTTGTTTATACAAATTTGGAAAATGTAGTTAACATACAAAAAACATATTAAAGAGCATACATATCTGTTATAACTTGCACATCATGTTTAGTAAAAGTCTTTCATTTTCTTTTACAATAATTTCGTTTAGTCTTGGATTCACCTAGGATAATCGAGGTTATACTGTTAGTTTTCAGGTTTGACAATGCGCTAAACAGCTGTAACAAGTTTATTCAGGACAAGAATATGCATGACTGTAAGAAACCAACTTTGTAATATTAACTGAGAAATGCTCTTATATAGGTGTGCAATAGTTTGACAAATATTAAATATATTAGACAACCTGAACATCTTTTGAAAAATTTTGTATTTCTATAAATAAACTTCTACAGTATATTATATCACAATTTAACAAATGTATGAAAAGTAGATTTCAAATTGCTCTAAATAATTTACCATTTACTTGCAAATATAGCCTATAGACTTTAAATTATAATGTTAAACCCAAATAAGAATAAATTAGCTAAAAAAAACCATTTAAAATACAAGATGTATGCCGAATAAATGATATCTAATACCGGTATGCAATGAAGTCAACTTTTACTATGATTTGAATGTCATTCAAAATTATACTTGTTTATGAGACAAAACCAGCACAAATGTATAGTCTAATCATGTTCAAATGAATGATTACAGAGGAACCTCAATAAATCGAATCCCACGGGGAACGGGGAAATTTCGAATTATCGAGTATTTCGAATAATAAAGGATCTATTTATCAAGGTTCATCCTTCCCAATTTTCGATTTATAGAGTTTCAATTCAGTGCAAGCAATAAATATCAGGAGAATTGATTGCCTTCTAAAATACGGTGTTTTGTACATTGTGCATTATTAGTATTAATTTCAGCACTATATTGTAATGGCTAATAATGCAATTATAAAATTGAATATGTACTTAAAAATGGAAGAAGTAGTTAGTTTTAATTTTTTAAACTACTTCTTTATTGAACCTACTCTACTGCTGGCCCAAGACTGAGATGGATCGCAACAGGAGCGGAAGTTGGACAGAATAAAGGATTGGTATTTCCTGGGATAGTGGGAATATTTACACAAGATCTTAATAAGCTATATATAGCAAGGATCTGGCATCACAGATGCTTAAGATATTCCGACCAATAGGAACAGAGGAAGTAACTTCATTTAACATTACGATAGGCCTCGTGACTAATGATATTATTGACCACCAATCAGAAGTGACTCGGTAAACAAAAGGAAGCTTAAAAAGTTAGCGCCTGTACAGTTGGAAAAGTGACGCCAAGCAGTGAAGTTGTATTTGTTGTTATGTGCGCATCTTTGTAAAAAGTACAGTGATAAATTTGAATATTAACCAATGTGATCAACTAAAACTGGTAAACTACAGCCTTATATAACATTAAGATACAATTTCAAAATCAGAACTGAATTATTAAAAGCTATTTAGTGAAAACTTTTACAACTAAAAGACTACCAACAAATTTGAACAATCTTTTTTACTTTATTTAAAAAATAATAACATTCTAGTCAGTACGAGTTCTTCTCTTCGAGGGATGAATTAGTTAATGTTTCTCTATAAAGAACTTAGTATAGAAGATCTCTGATCAGAACAGTAACCGAGGCAACATAAATTTAAATGACATCCAGTAAATGAAGTGAAATAGAAAATGAACTAACTTTTCAAAAGAATACCCAAGTATTATTGTAATTGATATGTACCTTAAATGAACCATTTCCTTAAAGTAAAGGACATCTTAATAATTAAATGTTTATGTATTCCAAATATTGTCTTCCCTTTATAGGAGTTGTTATAATTAGTACAGTAGAACCCCTCTAATCCGTCACCTTTGGGACTGGGAGTATAATCAGAGCGCAAAATAGTCCGGCAAAGTGCCGTGTAAAACGGAACCGCATATAACGGGGACTATTTATTTATAGACTGACGCGACAGCCAAAAATACAATGTCATACAGCTTAGTATTGATACTGATCAAGTAGGCTTACATTAAAATTGATTTTAGTAATTAAAACAAACGGTTTTGTTTTTAAAATTAATTTTTGACTCTTTTTACCGCGTAAAAGCACGACTGCGTATAATGAGGACTATCTGTAAACACTAAAAACTGCACAGTACAGAACAAAAAACACGCACAACAATAGAAATGGTACCAGAGTTTACGGAGCACGAAAGCGGACAAGCGATAATAGCAAGTAAACAACAATGGTCCGACGGGATGTAAGACAGTAATTTCGGCTTGAACACGGTCGGGTAACCGGAGCGGCGGACGAGAGGGGTTCTACTGTATATACATTTTTAAATTTGTCACAATTGGCATTCCAAGCGAGAGTCATTTATTTTCTTGAAATCAACAAGTCATAATTTATAAAAAATATATTTAAACAACTAATAATCAGAAATAAATACAGTATGGCCAGGAATATACGATACTGGAACTTAATTCTTATGTTTTGTTTGATATTAAATCAGTGAATAATCTCAAAATGGTGTTAACATAAATGAAATGGTAATGTTATTTGTTGAACATTACTTCGTTCAAATGGAGTTTGGCATTTGTAATGGACCAAATTTATTATGTGTTATAAGTTTGGTCAACATTTCCAGAAAGAAACACTTGCCACTGCGAAGACGTTAACAGTTAGTGAATATGTATTATCCTGCATGATTAATCTTGCAGTATTCTTGGACCTTACTTCATGAAGGATTCAGGAGCGGATTAAGTGCAAGTCATGTTATCAAGGACAAATCACTGGTTTATTTAATGACCTAAGAAACTTTTGTCATGCCAAACATTTAAGTGGTTTCGGCGGGACAGGGCTACCTGCTCTACTGGGGAGGGTTCACATTAATTAATTTATGTAACTTTGCAACCTGTATGACATTTCTTACCCTTTCTAAGTTTTTGAAAAAGTACAGGAATTAATAAATATAAATTGTATTGAACAAAGTTTATTTAATGTTACGGTTTAAATTTCGTTTATTTCCGTCCATACTGTAAAATCTGTTGGTATCACAGTATCCATCGGTATAATAGGTTAAACTATGTGTTTACCACTTAACTCCAAACTGAATTACGTAACATAACTTTAAAAAACAATTCTTTCTAAGCATAACAAATCTGATCTAAACATATAAATTAAAAATAATATTGATTAAAAATATAAATTTAAGTAATTTTAAAAGGTAATTTCAAATAAACTTAATCTAAATATCACATGATAGCTCCTAAAATCAAATCTTTCTATTCATGATAGAATTTTCTAACAAGGAAGATTTATTTCTGTCCCAAAACATGATAAAAAAGGAAGCATAAACTTTTTTCTGTTTACGTTTTTAGAGTACGAAGTAATCGTTAAGTTTTTATTGAAAAAAGGCGGGGAGTTTTAAAATCTGTGTATAGTAAAAAGTATATTGTACACATTATTACCTAGTTTTCTTTCAGAAATTAACTACGATAACGTTAAAACTTGCTTTTTTGTTATAATGGAGATTATTTAAATTTACAACAGATTTATTTAAATATATTTATTAAACCGATATATTTGATTTAAAATCGCAATCAATAAATATTATTTAAAGCCTATTATTAAGTTCAATTTACATACGTAGCACTTAATATTTTATCACATTTGTTTTTCTTTAAAACTTCTAATTCTAAAATAAATTTAACAATGAAATAATTTTGTCCAATTATAATAAATAGAAAATCCAATACAATGCAGCAAATCATTGCTTGCTACATAAATAACTAATAATATTGTGTATCTGAGAAAATTTAACTAAAATAAATTAATAGTAATTCGTTAACTGATAGGGATGGTTGATTTATTCGAAACTTCAGGAACTTGTGCCGCTTCATCAGGATTACCAGTTATGCTGCTACTCTGCCCTTTACTGTCCTGTGACCAGAGAGAAACACACGATGCTACTGATCCAGGGCTAGCTAAAATTTGACCTTTCTCCATATCCAGGAAGTGGGGTTCATCAACCTAGAAAAACAACTTACATGTAAGAAAAATATATTCAAATAGAAACTGCAAACAAATAAATATAATTAGATTTAAGTTTTAATTTAAACCAATTCAAACTAGTTTTGGCTGATGATAAAAATCGTCCTAATTGCCGATAATTATAAAATGAATAATCCTCTAAAACAAGATCGTTTTTATTGAAACTTTTAAAACTAACAATACAGCAAATTATGCCATGTTGCCTATACTTTTAAAATAAATGTTTGCAAACACTGGCCATGTACCCATTCTGTTTAAAGTAGCCATCACATGAACAACACCTGCGTAAACAATACTTTTTAAATGAGTGATCTCATGAACGGTACATGTGTCGCTATACATAAACCATACTCCTGTCACCAATTTTTTTTAAAATTAGTGTTCACTCGGATCATGCAGTTGTTGTAGCTACAACATGTTGTTGTAGATACATCATGTAAAATGTATCCATGTCACTGAAACTTATAAAACTACTGCTTTCCACAAACTGATTAGATAAAGTACATTTTTGCTATACAGGAGGCTTTAAAAAAAATTTACAACTTCGTAAATTCATTTAACTGTATTTACCCAGCTTACAGAGCAGGCCCTTTTTTAACCCCCCATGCAAAAGAGGGGTTTTTAACGTTTGTAGCTGTCTGTGGCATCATATGTGTCTGTGGCTCCCAAACGGGTGAGCCGATTTTGATTTTTTTTTTTTTTTTATATGTGACTTGATCGAGAGTGTTCTTAGCTGTGATTCAGGAAAATCTGTTCAGCCGTTCGACTTAAAATTTTTTTTTATCAGTTATACCAATTTTTACAAATCCCATCTAAGTTATGTTTTTTCATGGACCTTCACCGTTGTATTTTAAGTTACGTTTTAACACCAGTATTTCATAGAAACGAGCAAATTGTTTGTTGGAATCGTTTCTTTTGTGGACAGTAGAACTTCTGTTATCCGAATCAATTGGGACCGGACCCATTCGGATAGTTGGATTTTTCCGAAAAAGAGTCTTTTAACCTTTTTGGGACTGGCTTCGCGTTTACGCGACCGGCGTAAACTATCCGCACATACTACGGTCACGTATACACGTTTTATAACTTTTTACGTGTGAGTAATATCATCGCGTTAACGCGACTAATATAATTCTATTACACTTATAATTAAATAAATACCTTATTTATATATAACTGCTCGCAGTCCAGTAATCGTTTTTGTAATCGGTGACGACCGTTTCGCCTATTTCATTCAGGCATTGTCAAACCAAAACTTTTATGTTATAGCATTTAATTTAAATGCTCGTCACTTTAAAATTACACAAAAAAAAACACACAACACAACACTTTGAAACACAAAAAACTACATTTAAAATAATCGCAATGTTATTTTCTATTACTGGCATTTGCTACAATCTATTAGCTTTGAAATTAACTATTTCGACTATTGATAGGAGGTACTAGCTAACAGTAGAAAATAGAATAAAATCATGTTGCCAGACCGCGTTTACTAAGTTTTGTCGAAGCCTATTTTGAAAAATGAACTAGGAATATAATATTATGTTTTATCCAAAAATGAAATTTGATTATAATAAATTGTAGAGAATAAATCAGAATTGAACTGTATACTTGAAAAAATTAAAAATAATGTGAAAATAATTTCACTTTGTTTCACTAAATTACAACGAAATAAAACATACCTCTCGCTAGCGCTAGGCATACAAAGCCAGACGCATTGTCCCATGCTTGAAATAACCTAGTCTGAGCATGAATTAGGATTTAGATTATGGTAGTCACGAAAAGGTTAATTAATTACTGTAAGTATGTTGAAAATGGAAGAACAAAACTACTTTATTTTTGTAAAAAAAAGGGCTTTTAAACTAAATGAAAAGGTAACACTTTTACATGTTAAGCGTATGTACGTAAATTAATGTCATTGCTTGCTGAACATCTCGGTCAAAGTAAACTGTTTGACTGTATTCATCCGTTTGACACCTGGTGCCTACACTAGCTTCGTGGAGGGAAGCACAATAGCGCGCGTAGAGACAGAATCATTATTTTTGTGGTGGAATATCAAATATTATAAAGTCCTTTATGGAGCACCATGTTCTTTGGCATCAGGATCAGCTCACCCCTGTATTAAATGTGATGCGCCCATCATATATTCATGGTAGATGTTGTCCATGTATGAGCTAAATTAAATAACTCTCCTTGTCAAGTTCTTAATGTTATTCTAAAATTTCATCAACTATACCTTTAAACAAAGAGCTAAAATTATGTTGTTTCTTTGAATTGTCAGATTTTGTAATTATTTCTTTTACAAATAATTTTGAAACCATAATTTTAAGCTGTTATATTTAACTTATAATCTAATAAGTACTTATTTTAATATGAAAAATAATGCTTAAACAACAAAGATATAGTAAAGATCGATGAACAGATAAAAAAGAAATAAATTTCAAGGCTTCCAGAAACATTGACATAGGTACAACAGAACTACAACGGAAAATATTACGTATAAATTTTCTTTATCTAAGTTAATTAACTACTTTAAAGCTTAATTTCTATATTTTATAATCTAACTATAAAAAGTATATGCGTTTTAGCCATTATTTATTACTTTGAAATAACTTGTCTCCTGTTCTTTTTCGGCAGCTTTCTCTGCCGCAGCTCTTATCACCAACCTCTCAGATTCTCTTGCTTCTATACGGAAGATACTTTCTTTTACATCTTTAGCTCCAATTTCATTTATTCTGAAAACAAAGCCATAACAATAAAATTGTCTGAAATAAAACAGTAAAATTTACTTATGCTATAGTTACAGTAGATACAAGTTCTGACAAAAATTTCTAAATATCTTCTGACGAGTCAAATAATGTAAAAGTGTCCGACAGACGATGTGCATTCACCATAAACATTTACATGGCTTGATTTATTCCTTTGAGTTCTGACAGAACAACAGCAATCTATACATATAAATAATTCGACCAAGCAACTGAAATGCTGCCGTGAGTTGAGCAAATTTCCAAAATTAAGTTTATAGGCCTATGTTTTAGGGTTTCAACCAACAATTTGGGAAATAGGTCTATTCACGACGGTGCTGAATAGCTGCCTTTTTATATGAAATGTATTAGTAGAATTTGTTTGCGCCTACGCCTCCAGCTTCTACTCACGCGCTCCTTCGTTACACTCGCAGTGGAAAAACTCGCTTTGCGAGTTTGCACCTCGATCTTGTGGCCTCGGGTGATGAGCTTCGCTTCGCTGACAGCGAAAAAACTCGCCCATCAGCATCGGATGAGAAGATATCCCCAAGGTAAAATCCACCACGTGGCTTTGAACGGGGTACTTTTATGGTACTTTACGTTTTGATCGATTTTGGTTGATACCTTCCATTTATATTTTTAGAAAAAACTCTAAAAAAATGTCTTCATTCTCGTAGTAAAAATCTCAAAAAATAGTTACTTCCGGTTATTGGATTTTTTTGGCTAACGAACTCGTCCGAGCGACGTAGACATCAACGGCTGCTAGAGTGCGAACACATATATATATGATTTTAATGACACCCCAAAACATGTTCTGAGGCCATGACCGGTGCTCATTTGCTACTCCCGACCTTAGGTGACCATAAAGGTCAATGTAATAGCTCATTTTTCATATGGAAATTAGCTAATAAAATTAAAGTGTTTGTGATTTCAAAATATAAGCTTCTTCTAAGCTCATATAAGTTATTCACATTTATAAATTTGTTGCCTGTTTGTCAGCTTTAATCTCCGGAATGGCTAAACCGATTTTGACGAAACATCCATTAACAAGTAGAGGACTTTTTAGAAAATATTTTAGGATAGTTTTTATTCCGAAAATATTTAAAATTCCTATTAAAAAAATTGAAAAATGTAAAAATTAGGGATTTTGTGGATAAATATTGGGGATATTGCGTGTCTATTTCAATCTATGTCTTACATTATGTATAGGTCACACCTACCTCCACCACCCAACTTAAATCCAAGTGCCTCTGTCCTAATTAATCATAATTTCCGTAAAAATTACGAACAAAATAAGGGATTTTGTAGTATGCATTGGCATCACCAATGTCACCACAGGGGTTGGTGAGGTAAGCAAGCAGTGGCAGAGCTCCTAGTAGTAAATAATGCTATTAATACACGATATTGAATTTTTACAAAATAATCGAATTAGAAATAAAATAAAGGTCACCCAGAACAATTTTGTAAAATAATATAAAATGTGGAGTATAGCTTCCTTTTTATAAGCAATTAAATACTTTATCTATATAACCCAGAGCTAAATTATCCATATATTTCAAATTTTATAGTACCATCACACCCAGAATTTATAACAAACTTTCAGAAAATATTAAAACCTGTACAAAGTTTAACAAATGTATCAAACTGTTGAAATGCTAGCTTTTGGGCATGAACTGTATTGGGTTTCATGAGCATGGTCTTGTGAAATAAGCATTTTTTTAAATGTACTTTATTTAGTTTTCTTATAATTTTGAGATGTATGGCAGGTTAAGTATAAATGTAAATTATTTTATCAAGCGCATTGAATGACTCACTTTTTTGTGCTGTTGAATCCGTTTGTGCGTGATATGTTTGTATGTATAATATATAAGTAAATGAGAATTGTAAGAACAATTATTTATATAATTTTAAATTTGAATGCCTATTTATTGTTTTTATAATTTTGTTAGTGTCAAAGTTCTTTAATTTATCACTATGTACAATTGATTTAATTACTATCTATAAAAGCCTTAAAATCTCTGTTTTCTTTCATTTTTTTAAGTTATATATTATACAATTTCAAAACCGGCAAAAGTTTTCAGAGTTTGCAATATTTACTATCCTTTGTTAAGGATAGGAATACAAAAAATTTCAAATTTCTATTTTGCTTTTTCTTGAGATGTGTATGTGTGTGTGTGTGTGTGTGTTTTGTATTCTGATTGCATTTTTTATTTAAAATTATTAATGTCAAGTCGATACATTTTTAGGGCATATTCAATTTTGTTCTGCAATATATTATGTAAAATAATATAACAATTTCGAAAACACATTACATTTTGCATTTGCTTTTGTTTTCTCTTTCTTACGCAGCCCTAAATCCTATCTGTATAATGTGGTTCAAATGTATGTATTTTGTTATATTAAAAGGAAAATCAAAAAAAAAAAAAAACATCTGTTTATTTATAAGGTACTAAAATTGTTTTATAAAGAAAAGAAGTGGTAATGGAAGAGCAGAACAAATGTGTTGTGTATCATAACACCAAAAATACACAATCTAAAAAAGTAAATTTTAGATCTCTTGTACATCTCTATTTGAAAATTTTAAAAATCATATGCAAGAAATCTTAAAAGATATAGTCAGTGGTGTAGCTAGGTTCTCAGAGGCCTATTCAGGAGTTTTAAATCCAATTTGAAAAATTAGATTTAACAATACATAAACAATTATTCATACATAATACTTGGTTTTACTAATTTGAATGGTATCTAATAATGAGACGTTAATTTAATTAACATTCGATTGGTTTTTGAATCTCATCTCACTCAACCGTAGTCCCCATAGTATATTTTTTGTTTTTTCAAGATTATTCTCACATGCAGTTGTATCAAAACAAGGAATAACTTTAATTAAATATTCGTTTTATGTTTAATTTGTAAAATAATTTTTTACCACGCAATATACCTTTAAAATCTTTTTGAACAGGAACCTAACCTTTATTGGGGGTCTTCAATCGCGTCCTGGTGAAGTGTTCCTGTTACACCAGCCTAGCTTTACCCCTGGTCATATCTGCTAACTATTATTGACTTAGGAAGTAACTTAGCAATATTTCAACGAGATAAATTAGGGTAGTCAAATTTAAATTTACGGTTTACTGGATTAAAATTAGTTTAGGAATAAGGCTTGACCAGTAAATGTTTGTTCAAGTTCTAGGTTAACTTGGAACAATAATTGTGTAATTAACTGTTAAGTAAATACGATTACTATTTTGTTAAATCATAGGGCTGCAGTTTGCCATGGTTGTGCAATGTCTTGATTATACAAATTTTATTTCTTTTTGCTTTACTGTAAAAGTTAGTTTTATTTTATAGTAGGATAATTAGTGTTTCTTTGTACACTAGAAAGTAATATTGGATTACGCTGGTAGTTGATTTCTATGAATATAATTGTCATCTTTTGGGGAATCAAGTTGTTTCTATTCAAATATAAAGTACTAATATAGATTATATTTTGGTTTATTTAACATTACTTCAAATTAAAAGTTCTTTGTAATAGCGAAAAATTCCTACAATGTTGACCAAAGTTGAAACTCATTTATAATTTTGTTTTTATATGAATCCCAATTAAATTTTACAGTAAATTCTATTTAAAATTATATTAAACACTTACCTATCGTAGATAATAGCATGAAGACCTAATTCCTTGAGATGCCTAATAGTGCTTACATCATTGTTATCATCTCCCCAACAGAACAATACAAGTCCAGCTTGTTTAACAAGGTTGACTTGAGATGAATCCCGTAATATGTCTTCAGTATGTGCATTAATACCCTGAATCAATAATAAATTGTATTATTATATATGAGATTATAACTACCTTGTTGGAATTTGTTGACCTTAATACTATATGCTAAATTGGCAAATTATATCTCAAACTAGCAGGTACTGGTTATAAATCTAGTGGTGAATTTTAGTTGCCGTAGCTTGTTTAGGATGCGTGGGTGACAAGGCCACAATCATTTCCGCTAATGCAGCTTTCTATGGCTAACTTTTCTTTTCACACATCTCTGAGGTTATCCTAACGGTCCACTTTGTACACATGGTTGACTCAAAGATCAAACGAGGCAACAATCAGAATCCAAACATGCTATAGGTACTAATGCTATAGGTGCTTCGCCCTCATATAAATAAAGTACATGAAATAAATATCGGGTAAGCATTGAGTATTATCCTTTCTCACTATTTAAAAATGGACATCAGAAACGAATTTCCTAGCCAGAACATGAGTTTGGTTCAAATCGATTAATTATTTAAAATCAACCAATGTTTACATTTTCACGTGTGCTTTACTAAGCAAATGTTTATTGTATTAGGGTAGTAAGCTCATTTTCACCGACTAGACACAAGTTATTGAACAATGCAAATGAGGGTTATAACAATTAGAAATATAATAAATATTAGCTACTAGTAAAATAAAGATGTTCATTAAGAAAATAGTTGAGGAGAGAGAAAGAATATGGAATGTCATTCAAACATGGGCTATCGTAAGCAACGACACCTAGCGGAAATTATGTAAACTCCTACAAAAACACAGGAATCGTCAAATAACCCGGTTATCGAAATTGTAAGGAATTAATTAAACTTACTTCCCGATATTTTCAACCTATACTTCCTATATCAAAATTAAACAAAAATAATAGATCAATCCAGGAAAATTATTACTCTTATCCAATACTAAATTCTTCATTAACTATTTACATTTGAAAGTCAGAATCTTGGCCTAACGTATGTCTAATTTAAAGTGGAACCCGTGAGGAAAACTCAGAGGACGCGAGAACTAAAAAAATTTAGAGAAAACTAATGTGGCCTATATAAATAGAACGAATCTTTTTACATGGAAAAAGTCTTTGGCAAAAATATTAAATATACGCCGTTAAGACAGGAAAATTACAAAAATCAAATGAGAATCATCTACAACGTACTAAGGAGGACATGTTTATTTGGGGTAGCCACGCCCACGAAAGAAGAGTCTACCTGTGATTGGACCATAATTTGCACGGAGTACAAAATCCGAATTAGTTGGTTTCTTTAGGTTGTAGATATAAAAACTAGATTATAAAAAGGGTACCTGTAATAAGGACTTATTTAAGTGTTTTATTTAATTTATTTAATAATGTCCATTGTACAATATCTATCGACTATTCTCTAAATGATTTTACTTTTCAAAAAATAATTTAACACTCAAAAAGAAACAAATTTTAAACTAATCAATTCCTAATACTCACACAGACACAAATTCCCCGAAGAAGTATGTCAAGTAGGCGATTGTGGAAAGTTCCGGAGTAGACCAAAAGTGCATTATTTTTCATTCTTGTAAAAATTATAAAAGGGAACAGTACGCCATTTGGCTGGTGGAGCAATAATTTAAAGAAATTACCCGTTTATGACTAGATACAACATCCAAACTATCAAGCAAAACTTGCAGTAGAACTATTCAAGATAAATATATAATAAAAATTTATTGAATCCAAAACGAGTCATCAAGAAGAGTAAAAAATATTGGTGAGATCCTTCCAACCTATTACTAGGCCTAGTTTATCTTTTTGTATAATCAGGGTGAAATTTCAAAGACTATTGAGTTAAAGAAAGTCATTGAACATTATTTTTCATATTTATACAATTCTTACCTGCGTGAACAAACTTTTAACCAAGTGCTACCCATACATACCATTACATACACTTACAACCACACTACACTATCATAACCATTATTAATGACTATTTTTATGCAATTTACCTTTATTCTTTAACTACGTGTTACAACATTTTGTTTACTTTTTTCTTAATCTAAACTTGGGAAAAGTCGGCACTGACCCACCGAGGTTAAGAGTTCTTGTGTTTTATTTAATAAATAGAGACAATATTTGGAACAATTAAAACTATTTATTCTTACTTAAACCTCGAGACTTTTATAAAGACAATTGATAGATTTGATAATGTCAAAAGTTTTCCATTGAAATAATATATATTGTAATAAAATATGGAATGATGAACTATACTGAACAATGATTATTGCATGAATTATCTATTAAAAAAAAAAAAAAAACTTAATACTTTCAATTAATGTTTATAACTAATTTTCTTATTCAGTTATTAAAAGAAATTCAATTTTGTGTTATTATTACTTATGTGTTGAACTTATTTGTTTATATAAATTAGATTAGATCATTACTATTTATTGTACTGCTATAATTTAACACTCCAAACGTGAGGCTTGTTAAAGATTAAATATTTATAAAAAAAAAAGAAGAAAATATTCCGTTTAGGTAAGGGATCTTGTAGGGTTTTTTTCCTATATATCACATAATATGTTTAATAAATCCTAAATTTCTCCTCTCTAGCTTTGTGGGCAGATAGTGGAATTTATATTTATTGTATAAGACTAGTCACTCGATTTTTCCTAATTTTTTTTACAAAGGGTTTACTTTTTTTTAGGGATGGGTCGGTTCCCGATACCGGTTCTCGGTTCCGCCGGTTCTTCGCGGAATCGGAACCGAGAACCGATGAGCTAAAAAGTCGGTTCTGGAACCGGACCCGATTGATGTCGAATATTGACGTGAATTCGGCAATTGAAACGACCCCTTTATAGTGGTACAAAACAAAAGAGAAAAAAAGAATATTCTCACATTTTCGGTTATTATAAAACTAAACTCTTCGCGTTAGTTTATCTGAACGCGACATACGTTGCAATTTAGCTCGATCGTGTGGCGATGGTGGACGTGAATGCCGGTTTGATGCACTCATTTCATCAGATAATGTAACCTTTGTAAATTAATATTTATGCCTAAATTATTTTTTTTTTACTATCAGTGATTATAACAATCAATAATCCCTTTATTATTCATAAAAGTTAAAAAAAAATAATAATAAATGATTAAAATAATTACGCAAGAAAAAGTGTCAAATAAAATTATTCGGAATCCGATTAGGCATAATATTTTTTTACGATTGACTAGGATTGCGTTAACGCTCGGAATATTATATGTTTTGTTTCTGAACGTTCAATTCGGATGAGTTCAGAAATAATCGGAACTTCAATCATCGAAAATTTCATTCGACGGCGTCAGTTTAGTCCCGCCAAAGTCTCAACAACTTGTTAGAACAAAGTAATATCAAGTTAATAACGCTGTGTGTAAATACGTACAGTATTCAGTTTTAGTGCAGAGTTTTATTCATTTTGTTTTAGTTACCGCATTAGTTAATACAGAAGAGCACCGATTTTTAGAAACAAATTGGGACAGAGGGACTTCTGATAACCAATTTGTTCGGGTATTTAATTCACTATGAAGTATCAACTCACTAACGAGTAACGACTGTCAGCAGCGTACGGCTGACTCAACAGCGACCGCTGTTCCGTTGAGCGCACAAACTCCCTGACAGTTACAACTCGGCTGATTATGCAAGTAAAAAACTTTAAATTCGGAATTATTACGTGTAGTACTGTAATGTACTTATTTATTTACAGTACATTTCTGCTTTCAGATAATCGACGCTCTACTGAATTAACATATTAATTTGATTTAGTTAGTTGATGATATGTGGAAACTTAACCGGAGTAGGCTAGTCTATTCATCAATGGCATCGAAAGTGTGGCAATATTTTTTAATAGACGTTGAGAGTGACTTTTTGTCCGTAATTTAACTTAGCTGAATACTTTTATTGAAGTGAAAACTTCTATATATATATATATATATATCCTTGTGTATAGTATATATGAAAAACAAGGACCGATGACAATGCAATACAGTATTAATTTTTTGGGTGTAGTAAGGGAGCACTGATCATGGTCTCCAGAACACGACATGATTTTCACCCCCTTCAAAACGTCGGATTGATTTGAAACTTTGCGCACTGATCAAGGACCGATGACAATGCAATATTAATTTTGTTGGGTGTAGTAAGTGAGCACTGATCATGGTCCCCAAAACACGTTTTCAGGTGTCATTAAAAACTTTATATACAGGGTGATTCACGACGATATACAAAAACTTCGGGAGCTCATTAATTTTGTTGGGTGTAATAAGTGAGCACTGATCATGGTCCCCAGAATAAAAAATAAGAAAATAAATAATAGGCTTTAAAAGCAAACCGAACTAAAAATTTGAAAATAATTGTAATTATTTTATTTATTTATTAACCAAGAAATAAAATGTTAATAAAATCCAGTAGTTAATCAATATTCATTTTACACGCTGTACAATTCGCATAGAAGTTTTCACTTCTATTGTGTGGTCATATGCACACCCAATTTTTTAAATTATCTGTAAATAACATACTTAATCATTTCAGTGTTCAAATTAAATCTTATATTTTACACTTAAATTTTTGTTAAATTCCTTGAATAATGGAATAGAACCAAGAACCGATTTGACTCCAGAACCGGGAACCGAGAACCGATTTGACTCTAGAACCGGGAACCGAGAACCGAAAAAAATACAAGGTATAAATATACAAAATTTTTACTCCCTAGCTTCAAAGGAAGAAAAAGAATTAATATTTATTGATTTGGGGTTGTTATTTCTCTTTTCATCCCTTAAACAAAATTAATCAAAATGCGAGTGGTTAACTTTTTTTATATATTACACTAGCTGGCCCTACCCGGCTTTGCACGGATAAACAAATCAAAGTTAAATGTATATTAACAAAAAATATATTATATCAATAAATATATTGCAATATGTATTTCTTATGAAGATTTTTAGTAACTTTGACCCCCCCCCCCCAAACCTCCCCTAAAATTTCGAATTTTTTTAAACCCTTTCCTAGCGAGCATCTATGGCCCTAGAGGAAGCTACATACCAAATTTCATTCCAATCCGTTCGGTAGCTTTTGAGAAATCGTGATTTAGTAATTTTGACCCCCCAAAACCCCCCCTAAAATTTCGAATTTTCGGAAACCCTTTCTTAGTGCGCGTCTAGAGCATTTAAAGAGTATTAGTGCCAAATTTCATGTTTGTAGGTCTCGTGGTTTTGGAGAAACTGTGATGAGTCAATGGTATTTGGCTTTATAAGTATAGATAAGAAACAAATATGCTATATTTATTTCAGCTATTCTCATTGAAAGTAAATTATATGTTTATTGTTTTTGGTTAGTTACTTGATTTTAACCCATTACACCCAAGTAATCAAAATAAATGGTAAGCTCTCTCTTGTGCTAATTAACCACCATACAAAATTTGGTCCAAAAAAACACCAAATTATTATGATAAAGTTGTACTATAATAATTTATCTCCAATCTCCCCCTGTATTTGTAATTTTACACTTTATAAAAAACAAAACTTAAAACAAGATAATGTTGATTTAAAATATAAGGCAATAAAACCAATACTTACCAGAATGCCCATGCCTACTGCATAATGTACTGCCATAAGTACGCTTTGGCAACGCTCGTCATGATATGCAGGATATTTGTCCGTTACTCCTTGAGTCAAAAACATCACTGGATATTTGTTTTGCTTTAAACGTATCCTAAAAACATAGAACAAAATGCATCCAACATTAACTAGCGGTTAACGATTTTATCTTTTAGAAAATCAATTTCTGAACTCTGGGTGAAAGTAACCTAGCAGATTTTAAAGACATACTAGGACCAAAATTATACATAATATAATAAGAGATGTTGGTTTACCTAATCCCAAGTAAAGTATTTAGGGGTGGGTCGATTCTCAAATTTATCGATTCCGATTCCAATTACCATAATTGTAAAAAGAAGTAAACATTGTTATTTAATTTTAACTGTATGGTTTTTTGACTTGGTTTAATGTTATTTGTTAATATCGTTATTGAACTAAGAGGAACTTACACAAAACTCCCAATTTGGATTCATTAAAAACTGTATACATTTTTTTTTCATTATACTGCGCCGAAAAAGCTGTTTTTTATACCTGTGCACATAGACGTAGAAAACACAGACATACAAGTCCTTATTTTCCGTGCACAATACTGTAAAATTAGCTGTATAGGAATCAGTAAATTTATCGTTCTCCAGCTGATTTTACAAATAAGAATAAACGTATCAGTTTTAAGTCAGCTGATTTCCTCGTTCTCCAGCTTATTTTACAAATAAGAATAAACATCAGTTTTATGTAAACAGCTGATTGATTTGGTCAATGGAAATATAACAGAAAAATCAAACAAGTTTTTTTTTAATAAAAAGATGTTTTGATTTAAAATATGTTGCTTTTTCAGTGTAGTATAATGATAAATATCGTACGTAACTCGTCCGGTAAGTTTTTCCGTGCTTGCACATACAAATTCTGCACTCGGTTGTGCCTCACCCGCGAACTGTCATGCTCGCACGGAAAAACCCTATTTACCGGGCTTGTAACGTAATATACTATTAAAGAGTAGGGGTTTAACTATTTAACTTAAGAACAGAAAAACCACATAAAATAAATATCAGTAGGGAAAAATACAAAACATTCTTAATTTGAAAAATTAAGTAAAATGTTTAGGCAATTGTTATGCGTAGGGTGTTATTTGAACACAAGAAATCAAGTCAGGTAGGCTCAAGGTCAACCCCTTATGGTTTCGTTTCTTATAGTATGTATTGGATCCATTTCTTATCGTGTCTATTTATAGAATTAGGGAGTCTACTGTGGCGAAAACTAATACATTTTATAGATCGGTAACGAAAGTTTAAAGTAATAATGCTATTTGTTTTAGGTCGGGTAAAACATTTTGTACATTTTTGGGACTTACGTTACTCGTGATTTATGATTTTTGTAGGAGTCCCGACTGAATGCCTTTGTTTTACTTGTTATTCATTCCCGAAAATAGCTACATTTAATTTCCACTTTTTCCGAATTTTACAACTGTTATCTAAATTACAGAGAAAATGTTTATTAGTGACTAGGGAATATTGCAATGTTTTAATCAAATTAATTTTAATCTGAAGAAATAATCTCAATTAATTACTCGACTTGTCAAATATATATAACATTTTTTTAAACATACAATATGTTGCCATGAAGTGTACAAGATTTATTAATCAATAGTCCAGCCACACATACGATAGCTGCAACATACGATTTGTTAAAAAAATACGACTTACATAAACCTAGTAGTATAACACTAAATCCAAGTCCAGCCATACATATGATAACTGCAACATACGATTTGTTGAAAAGATACTAGTATAAGAGTTGATCCAAAAAATTTAATTTATTAATTACTGCCCCTCACATATATTTGTATGATTTAAAACAGTACTTAACATTTCTCACTCTTCATTCAAGATTATAACTCTGATTACCTCTATAACTTTATTCTTGCTTTATCTTGATCATTTTTATTTACAAAATAAGTTCCTTTCTCGTTCCTAAACTTCAACTCTTAATTTTCCTTGATCTCAATAATTTTTATTAAGAAACTTATTTGCATCCCGCAATTGAAATCACTCTTGATGACCTCTGGTTAACACTAAAGCTTTTCTAGAAAAAAGTTGAAAGACTTATTCAATATTATAATCTTGCACTTCTTGTTTTTATGTTGCTCACTTTTTGTTTGTAGGACTAGTGAATTTTAGGTAATAGAATAACAGAAAAAGCCTACATAAATAGTTTGATTCCAACTCGTAAGCCGTTGTGTTGAAATCATGGACCTAGAAGGCATTGCATAAACTAGACAATAAAATTAGTTACAGTGCAATAGGATTGCCCTTGTTTTAATTTTTAGAACAAAAAGGTTAGATATATTCTAAGCCTTGAGAAGAGGGCAGACGTGATTCTTGAACCTCAGCAAAGTGTGGCCATTCATTTTCATCATAAATAATTTAAAATTTTGTCGTATTGTAACAGTTCATTAGTTTTTAAATAAACATTTATATCTTAGGAAGAAAATCATTTTCATACTTACTCGAAGCTTGATAGAGAGCAAACGAGTGTGTTGCGTTGCAGTGAAATGTCCCCGTTTACTTCTAAAGTTCATCTTTATAAATAACAAGTTTTTAAACTAAAGTCTTTCAATGTCATAAATGAAGTGTCTGCGTAAAATAAAAACAGTTTGTCAAGTTAAAATAAGTAACGAAATTTTATTAGTCAAAGTGTTGTTTTAAGGACACTTTTTTATCAATGAAAACAGTTAATACTATGTGTTTGGACTATTTCTCACTCTTGATTCAAGATTAAAACTCTGGTTCACTTTTATCTGTAAAATGTTATTCTTCCAACATACGTAGCATATTATCATATTATTGTGAAATATATTCATACTTACATTGAGCAAATATCAGGATGAAAACATGAGAATACAATGTTTCGAGTGCCTGCATATTCCAAGACAGTTTCCAATACAAGGTCCAAGTAAAGGTTCAGGTCAAACGGATGATACAGTTCATATGTGCCATCCTTAAACAAACAAATAGAACTGTAATTCTGAAGTTATTAACTGTATGATTTCCAAGGATTATACAAATTTTAACTTTGTTATATTTTAATTAAACCTAAACTCATATTGAATTGTGTAAATAAATTTATTTGTTTAAATCTACAAATGGGAAAAAACAAAAACACATACCCAACACGAATATTTGTTGTATGTGTCTTGTCAAAACTTTTGTCCTGTTTACTAAACAAATATGATGCTCACTCATTCTTGAATTCATTTCTTTATTAATTAAGGAAACAAAGTAAAGACAGCAATTTTTGATGATTTGGGTTTTGACTTTTAATATAACATACAGAATTAAAAAGTCCTTAGACAGAGAATTAAAATATATGAGTAGCCCTGTTACAAACACGGTCAGGTCCATTTTTTCACGAAATTAGTTGGGCATTGTTTCCACCAGGTGGTTTAATTCTCTATGCAGTACTAAAGCTCTTTCGTTACAAAAACAACCAGATACACGTTTAAAATGTGACTTCTTTACAAAAAACGACCAGCTTCACAAGCGCTTAGTTTCTAATAAGGCCAGGTCCAGTGGAGCCAATAATAGTATTTGGGTCACGTGACCTTGCACTGCTGGCTGCAGTACTAAACCTTTCTGCTGTCAGTTGAGTGTTTACAGTTCTATTTGAACTGTTGTGGTGAAATAAAATTAGTGAAAGTTTCATCATCGGTGGTTGTTAATGTAGTTATTAATTTATAAGCTATTTACAAAATTTACTTGCTTTAAGAAGGAATGTTCTGACGTACTACCTCAAAAGACTAGAGGAGGATACAGAAAAGAATACAAATACAAGCAAAAAATTTAATCAGTAATAGTATTCATAAGAAAATTCAAAGGACTGGAATCACATTATTTCAGAAAAAATTACCACAGAGTTTACCTTGGTATTAATTTAGTATTGTTGCCAAAATGTGACAATGTACCAAAATCTGTTGAAAATGAATTGAAGTTAAAACAGGGACTTTTAGAAGTGTATTAGTGACAAAATTTTATCTAAGCTTCAGCGTCCGGTGACAGATGTTTGTTCAAAGTGTTTTGAGTTAATTGAAAGAATTAA
>JAGFPH010000457.1:528771-545452 GCA_018207615.1 Philaenus spumarius
TTGTGACAGATGTTTGTTCAAAGTGTTTTGAGTTAATTGAAAGAATTTAAAGAGAGAAAAGTGATTCTGAAAAACATTTACTCAAATCTCAGCTAAATCTCCACAGTACACAAGCTAAAGCACTTTTTACATTATTGAAACAAAAAGAGACTTGTACGTAATATTTTTTGACATTCAGAAAATCTGCCATTATCTAAACTGCCAGTTCAGAGTTGCTATTATTAGGTTACCCGAAACCGCAATAGTCACAAAGTGATTTTAGGATTGGATAAGACAAAAAATCAAGTATTGTACCTATTTAATGTATTGATAAAATTTTCCAATCCGTGAGCTAACATGTTGAAAAAAAACCTAGTCCTTATCACATTTTGTGCAGGTTGTTAAACATATGATATAAGCTGGAGTAGTGGAGAGGGCAACATGGTGTCCAATCTGACAAAGAAACAGCCGTAGCCAACCGGCATGAAAACACTTCGAAGTAAGTAACACGTTTCGATCTAACCGGTACTTGGAAATTATTAATGACTTAATTTACTGGAATGTTCGGTATACCTTTAGCTGCATCGTCCACTTGAGTTCAATGTTAAATCCAACAGCACTATCAAGCACTTCTAATGCTTGCTTTAATGTTGGGAAAGGTTGGTGCTCTTCAAGATCTTCATCAAAAAACCTTGAAGATTTACTTTTGCCTTCTTCTAAATGGTATATCTACAATTAAATAAAATACAAAATATTATTTTGTTACAATGTTTTTATTTTATTTTATTCAGAAGTCGAGTGAAGGTCACTTAAAAAACCAGCCAAGGGTTGTGGACACATGTCGTAGTACAAGACAATAGATGTTTATAATTTAAATGAATTAAAGTATAGGCGCCTGTGTAGATTAAACAATTTGGTAAACCTCATTTTTCAATACATTGTGTAAATGTGTTTTAACATACAACAGCATCAAGTAGCTGGAATATTGTGATATAGTTATCTTACTTAAAACCCTCTACTAATAATTTAATTAAATAGGAAAAAAACATAGACCAAGATGAGGATTTGAACCCGCGACCTTTGTCATTCCGAGGTAACGCTCTTCCGACTGAGACACCCTGTTTTTATTTTATTCTACAAATAGTGTGCAATAAGTGTTATGTTACAGTGAAATTATGAACAGTAAACTAGAGAAGTGCCAAATTGATTTGAGGCCCAAGAGTTTACTACTGCCAGCCATCTTTAAATATTTACCAAAATAATGTTATTAACCAAAAACACATTATATATTAAATATTCTGAACTAACCATAAACAATAATCTTTCAGTGATACTTTTATAACTCACATATGAGTCCAAATAAAACGACAATGAAAATGCTAAATAGCTGGTCAAACAATTTAAATTCAAATGAAGTTTTCATCTTTGTTTATAGTTTGATTTTTTATTAATTTCTATATGAAAATGGATAGTTTATGATTGTCTGAAATTGATTAAAAGTTAAATCATAATATTATTAGTGATATTATTGCAAGTGATATTGAAATAACTTAATAAGTTTAATTATTTTTAAAAGACTGTACATCAGAACTTTTTACAGACTACTAAGATTTTGGATTTTGTTGATAACTTTTATTTTTACTTTCTCCCCCTATACCATAGTATATGGAGAAAGTATTGTATTCGTAAAAATTTTCGAGTTTGAGTTTTTGGTGGAAATATCCGTTTTGGGTCCCCTGAACCTAAAAAAAGTGGTTTTCGGAGTGATGTCTGTGTGTGTGTGTGTGTGGATGTTATCAGACCTAGAGCCTAAACCAGTCGTCTGATTTTGATGAAATTTGGTATGGAGGTACTAATCCACGGTATCTCCAGGCGTTTTTTTTTTTCATTTTTGTGAATTTTTTAAATTAAAATTTTATAGTTTATTAGGGACCTAAAGTACTATAAACTATAAAAATTTTATCAAAATCGTTCGAGCCGTTTTTGAGAAAAGTTGGTTTGTCCGTTATTTTATGGATTTTTATGGGAAAATTATGACTCTTAAAAATAAAAAAATTGGTATTTTGAATTATTATTCTACTGATGAAAAGGTAGAGTATGTTATAGTACATGAAATAATATTTTTTTTATTAAGTTCCTATAATGAGGAAGAAAGTATGTGTCAGTTTCCTGATACCGTTTATTGTTAATATGTTAATAAAAGTTTGTATTTTCTGAAACAGTATACAATTTTTAACAAATTAGCTATTTTAGAACATTGAATACATCTTTAGTTTATATTTTGCTTGAGTGAAAACTTCAGTAAACAATCTCATTTTTCTTCTTTTTTTTCACCTTGTGGGATGAACATTATACTAAATGGTGTATATATTCAGATTACATTGTGTTATTCTTTATTTTCTGAATAAAATTATATACAATACGACATAAAAGTATTTTTTTCAAGTAATCAATTTTTAGTTATTTTTTAAAAGTTGGTTTACTAAATGTGGCAAAAGCTAAAACCAACATAGCAATAACGCGAGCCATGGATGGGTTAATTTTACGAACATATCCTCTATCATTCGAAGGATGACATGATGGATCCATGTGTGCACAGAATGCTTCATCTGTGCTTGTATCTATAAAACATCAGTTTGCCTCAACCGCTACTATTTAAGTCAATCGACTTACGACTTATCACACGACTACCACCAGAACCAGTAAATGCTACAGGGATAATGTGACAAATTTTTATGCTTATATCAAAATTAAACCAAAGAACTCAATGTTTATTCTCAATCTCAAGCCTCGACATTTTTTACAATTTATTTTTAATTGCAAAGGTTGAAGAGTACTGTGGCGAAAAATTCACAATGATTGAATGAAATCCCGAACCACAAATATAAGGAACAAAAAACAATAATAAAACTAGTTAATGAAAAGTTATGTTTATTGTACTTCCCTTATGCACATTTCAATGAAAGTCATCATCCTCAGAGGGCTTTAACACTACTATTTGATTAAATTTAGTGTGATCCAAAAAAAATTTATGTGAATTCAAAAAAATCAAGTAATGAATTTAAAGTAGTGTTAAAGGCCTCTGAGGATGATGACTATGTAATTTAAATGTGCATAAGGGTAGTTCAATAAACATAGCTTTTCATTAACTTGTTCTGTTATTGTTTTTTGTTTCTTCTATTTGTGGTTCGGGGTTTCAATTCAAACATTGTGAATTTATTTTTAGAAAGAAAAAATTTGAATCCCTTTACACGCACCACTCTCTTGCAAAGATTAGTTTAAATCTAGTTTAAAATTTAATAATTTCCATTTTTGAAAATTTCTTAAACAAGAAACTGATTTTGTCTTCAACATTTTTTGTAACATACTTCGTGAATTGAAAAATCAAAGTACATTAAAGACATGCAGTAAATGCTGAACCAATGTACAATAATTACATATAATCATTCAGCACATAATTTGTATTTAATAACCACAAGCTTAAAAAGCTAACAGTGCACTAAAAATATATAATATTGTTTTATTATATGTATATATTATATATTATGCGTTTTTAACTAAATATGGAAATCATGCTACAATCATTTTAATTTTTAACAAATAATCAGTTTATATTATAAGAATGTTTTAAATATTGATTTGGATCGTTTCCGCCAAAAAAATTATATACAAAAAGCATGCCAACAAATCTGGTAAATTAAGCACAATTTGCCTGTAAACAACATCAACAATATACTATTCTAAAACATTTTTTTTTATCGATTCAATAAAAATATTTACTAGATTTTGATGAAATTTACTACATTATGCAATTTTGTTAGGGAGGATGTGGACTATGTTTCACCATGCTTTATCAAAATATAACTGAAAAATTATTGGAAAACTAACAAATTTTTTTAATGAACAATTTTGATCCTCTTATGCTTACATTGGCTAAACTGTTAAAAATAAATAAAAACTGTGAGCAAAAGAAATGTTAATAGTCCCCGTCATCATTATGTTTATCTAGTTTGAATTTCTTAAAATAACTTACGGAACAAGTAATAAAAACATTGTGGACGCTGCCAAAAGATACATTATAACAATACGTAGAAGAAATGTTGGCAGTAAAAAGATATAGAATAGAAAATATTTGAAATAACACATGCTATAGGATGCAATTACACATTTTAAAGTGTGGATTAGTGAGATGTGGGGGAATGACATCTTTACCAAAATAATAAAAACTGATTAACTCTATGAATAGTAAACATGGACAGAACCAGAATTTGTAAATTGAATGGTTTTTACTAGCACATGTGAACAAAGTTTTAATATGAACCTCACCATTTAACCCATACAAATAAAGCCTTCCTTTACAAAATCCAAGGATTTTGCCATTTTTTAAAACTTTTTTTCATTTTACAAAATTTTTCAAGGAAAATATAATAAAAACAACACCTTTAGTATGTAAGCTTCAAGCTCAATCAGTATAGCACAATTAAGGATTTCACAATTCAAGATTTTATAGGGAAGAGAATAAATGTAACAAGCATTCTGAATCAAGTTCTGACTAAATGCAAACAATATAAGCATTGAGTGTGTGTTGAAGCAATACATAACTGGTGAATGTCTTGAGTTTATACTCTTACCTGACCAATGGCCAGGTCAAGTGGACAAAAATGAAGAACTTTTCCAGGAGGTTCACTGTGATCCTAAAAAACATCTAGCTTAGTTATGTTCTACTAAAAAAGCAGGTGTAAAAAATTAGTTTTACTTTTAAAATTAACAATATTATGGTGATGTACCTCGAATTCCGTGAATCTTATGAGATTCAATTGCTAATAAAAATCTTCCTTAATTTTCGAATCCGATTCCAAAGGTATAGTTCCGAAATTTCCAGATAGTTTGGATTTTTGCAGCAGTTCTTATCTACATCGTTGGTTGTAGTTTTCTTTCGCTGCTGTGTTCTAAATTTCTTTTTAAAGCAGGTAATCATAAAATTATGTCAAATCGTATTCTGATTCTGGCATCATTAACTTTAGCCGTTTTGTTTTAAAATGCCTATGCATTATTAAATGTTTAATGGCTGTATGTAAAAAAAATTTTTTAATAAACAAATGGGTTTAAATGCAGGTAATTCATAAAATTAGCTTTAATTGTTTTCCAATGTCACTTTCTTTTGCTGACATTCACCATTATGTTTTAAAATATGTTCAAACACAGGTAATTCGTAAAATCAGCTGTACTGGTATTCAGGTGTCATATTCTTTCTTGGACTTTCACCGTTGTGTTTTAAACTATACTATTTAATCCCGGTAATTCATAAAATTAGCATTTATAAAATTGTATTCGGCTTTCACAATTCATAAACTTTTTCTAATGGGTTTAAATTATGTTTGAAAGATGGTAATTCATAAAATTTGCTCAAATCCTTACAATTTGTATAAATTGTATTCCAGAATTGTATTCTTTTGTGGACTTGCACCGTACGTATGGAATGCTTCAATTGAAAGTTGGTGGACACTTTGTATTTAGTGATAGTGACTTCTTTACATTTAGCCTACAAGTAGGCCTATCCAAATATTTAATTTTGACCATGTATGTCATATTTATTTTGAAATAATATGTAAATATTGCATTTATATTTAATCTTGTGAAATAATAAATATAGGACAATTTAATTTGGTGGTAGTTTTGTATTAGTCACTAAATCTATAGGTATATCTTTGTGCTAACATTAAATTAATAACAAACTATGCTATTGGTTAAAAATTGGATTTTGGACCCAATTCTACTACATTACAATACAGAGTGAATTATGGTTTTGAAAGATATGGACAATAGCCGTGTTAATATATAAAAGAAGTGGTAAAAATTTATCAAGAAATGTATTCAGGGACAAGTACGGGTACTTGAGCAACGGGTCGACCAGTCAGTAACATGGGAAATCAATCGCTTTTCGAGAATTATAGTTGTGTGTTGTTAAATTGTATATGGTGTAGTGTGAATATTTTAATATATTTTAACATCTGGTAAAGAAAATTAACATGATTCAAAATTGTTTATAAGTATCGCAGGACAAATTTACTTAAGTTGAATTTAGTTACCTCTAATTCTGACTTGGATAGTATTAGGAGTTTAAGGCAAAACTGTTGAAATTAATCTAGAATGGAATGGAACGGATCAGACAGAATTAGTAGGAGCATAATTTTAGTCTTACTATTATCAGTAAATACAGTTATAGTGTCAACAGAGGGACCGAATAAATGTTGACATTACGTCAGAGTGATATTATAAAAGATCTGTCAACAGGAAACCGTATTTTTGTTAGCTTGAGAGAAAGGACAAAACTATACACTATTCACATTACTGTATTAACAAAATTGTTAATGACGTGTATTTAAAAAATTACAATATCCTTACTGTAAGAAATTGTACTGTAACAGTACAATAGAGTCCTGGTAATTCAAGGCAATTGTGGCTGACGTCCCTCGAATTGCAAAAAAAAAACATTAAGTACGTCTTATGACAGGAACTTTCTTTTTGTATTACAACTTGCCATGCTTAAGGTCTTAGAAAAAAGCTAAAATATTTAGCTACCAAAATTAACAAAACAAACGGTCATAGTGGCGTCGGAAAATACTGGCAGTAACGATATGAAACACATGCAGAGACTACAGTATGTTGACTTATCATGTAAAGCTCCAAACAACACCGGAATTGTGGGGGTAGGGGCAAGTGCCTGATCACAAACCGTCTTGTCAGGCTATACGATTGAGTGGTTTATCCCACGCATTTGTCTCAACCTAACACTTCCCAAAGCAAGGTCACTCATTTAGTTACACACAGTCCATCGTACATTTATTTTATCAGTGCCATCGCAACATTTAGAATGAAATTAAAGTAAAATATATCGTAGATTTACGACCCTGCAACCGAGTGGGTGAAATACGTACCGACGCTAAATCAGGGGTTTATGATGATTTATAGATAACGAGTTAACCAGAAGCAAAAAATTACGTTATGTCCACAATAAATTTACACATTAATTTGAGAACAACACTACTCACTTTAAGAAGATGAAGCTGATCTAGAGACAAATCTTTGACTGGAAGCTGTAACATATCTTGATCATCTCCACGACTCAACTTTTTCTTCATGGAAATACATACATGAAAATCATGATATAAAACAGGAACTAAATCACGAGTCAGTTGGACATCAAACTCAACGAAATCAGCGCCGTGGGACGCGGCATTCTTTAGCGATGCAATGGTGTTTTCTCTTACATCAGCACATCTAAAACAAAAATATTGCCTGTTAAAAATTAAATATTCACAGAATTTCATATAAATTGTAAGGTGTGAGTTTTATATGAATTATTCAAGTGCTTCTTAGAACAATCAATGAGTAGAATTAACAGAAAGTCCCCAGATTGAAAGATTATAAAATTACAGTAGAACCCCGCTAGTCCGACCTCGGGTAAACCGACTTCTTGCTTAGGCCGACCGTACCGCCATATCGCCGATTGTTTATGTTTTCGGTGTTTCTCATCAAGCAATTGGTCCAATTATTACAAAAACAGATCGCAATTCATCTGTTTGCAATGTTAAGCAATTTAACAGAAATTTTTAAATTAATTTACCAACCTTCAAATGGTCCTGTTGATTTCCCCTCTACTGCTGCTGGGTCTGACTAACTTCGACACAACTCTGTCATTGTCGAAGACGAATATTTAAATTCTTCGACAATGACAGAGTTGTGTCGAAACTAGTCAGACCCAGCAGCAGTAGAGGGGAAATCAACAGGACCATTTGAAGGTTGGTAAATTAATTTAAAAATTTCACAATAATGGTCCAGGAAGTAGGAATCACAATAATGAATAATTTAACAGAAATCTGGCAATACGGGGAGCACAGGTTGCCTTGACAACTGCCTCTTCCTGATTGGAATAGCGCGTGGCGTTCTCAATCTTAGGCCTTAAAAGCAGTTTAAATCAAAGTACTGTACATATAGTCATGTGACTCGCTGACTCATCATTGACGATAAGAGTTAGTAAACCGCTGACAAGTGTAAATCGAGAATATCGGCATTTACATTTGGGCGCTTTCTTGTCGGAAAGAGCCAGAAGCGGGAAAGGGTATACTGTATGAGTAAAGGTTGTGAATGGATTGAGGGATTTCCTTACGGGCTAGCATGCACGTAATCCCGGGCATAGAGTTTTCTAGAAGTCTAAAGTTGATACGAGCATTCCCACACTCAAACCTTCGTAAGATCGCGCGTGGGAAAGAATGTAAGTGCAAAAATCATTTTGTCGTCTACTAAGTAAAAGAACATTAAAGACTTTTTTTGACCTGAACATACATTTTTTAGTGTTTCATGAATTACTGAACAGTGTTTGTGTTTTTATTCTTGTTCTGTATTTTTGTTTAAAACTTTGTTTTATTACGTTTTAATGTAAATAAATGGTTCTTCTGATAATCCGACCTTTTTTGTGATCTGACCATACTCTTGGTCCCGTTGGTGACGGATTAGCAAGGTTCTACAGACTGTAGTTGAATTTTTCTTATAAACTTTGATCGTTTGAACTTTTAAAATCAATCTATTATGCTCTTACACGTTATGCCCTTCTTAAGTTATGGAATTACACTCTGTGAAATCCAGTTTATAATATACTCAAAATACAAAGACAAGATTCATGCTGTAATTTATACTATTCTTTGTTAACTTTTATATTAACTTGATTTCTACACCCAAGTACCTTTAATTCATTATATAAATTATACTTAAATTTTTTATTTATGATTCATTCCACAACTAACAAAGCAATCAATCGTTATAATAACGCACTAGCTTTTTAGACCCCTATTTCTATCGCTTAATCTACTTCCAATTTAAATATCTTCATCTGTTTACATTTTCTTGGATGCTATACATATACAAATTTTCATTAACAATTTTGTTTCCTTGTAAGTTAGTTCCTAACCTTAGTCCAAGATAGACTCGTCACTATATAAAATGAGAAATGGCCAATGAAAGAAACCCAGAAATATCACTGTTTCTTCCCTTTTTTCCACGTGGGGGAACTTTAATTGACATTTCTTGGAATCGTGAACGGCCTTGGCAGTGTAATGACCGACTTCTGTTACACTTGAATGCATTTTGATAAAACCAATTTTCACTACAACGGATATTGTTGTCCTTCAATTAGTTTGTTATAGTACGGCCTATATTATGGACATTTTTTTAGAAAAGTATTTTTTGTTTTACATGTGCAAAGTATGCATTTGATTTTTGTGCGATTAATTTTAATTACTTTTTGATTCTATTTTCAGAAGTCATATCAATATTAGATTCATTAGATTTTAAAAAATCTTCTGCTTTTTACCAGTACTGTATGTACACACTGGGATCATTCTTACTTTATCCCCCATCTATTTCCAAACAAAAGAATCTGGATAATAAAATTGAAATTCGTGTTTCCTTTTAATTTAATCAAATACCCATGACACTTATTCACTTATTTAACTGTTTCTTCCATCCATGAATGTGTATTTAGACATTAACCCCTTCTGTTTTGTTTCCCCTGTTCTTATTTACCTGTAATCTAAGTTGTGTTTTTTTGTGATTTGAGGCAGCCTCAGCCATAATTAACTCAAATTACCAGGACTTTAGTGTATTAGGTATGATTTAAAATTAATTTATGTTACTTTTATAATAAATAATGTGACACTTGCTATGCAATTATGTTATGTAAACAGCAATAAACTATACATAAAATGAAAATATTTAAAAATTTATAGCTGCAGTTAAACTTAGTAATAGCGTCAACAAAGGGACCGAACGAATGTTGACGCTACGTCCGAGTACCAACAGGAAATCGTATTTTTGTTAGCTTAACTATACAGTATTACTATTATTGACAACATTATTCATGACGTATATGAAAAAGAAAAACTATACTTTTCTTTCAATGTACAGTACCGAACTCGGGTCAACCGAAACTGGAAATCCAAAAATAATAGCCCTATTGTATGTACAATATTTAATTTGTGTTTTTTTAATCAAAATTAGAATCTTTTTCTACAACTTAAACATCTATTAGAAATTAAGTAGAGGCTTTAAAAAAAAAATGTGAATATGTCAAACTTTGAATTCAGTTTTCTCAGAACTCGAAAAATGTTAGAAGTAGTACCCCTTTCATTTGATGTCGGGCCGCCTATTTTCTCCCTCCTCAGAATCAAAGCGCAAAATAAACAAACTAAATATTTTTTCTTTTCACACATTTATTTATGCGCACAGAGTAACTGAAACTTATTTTTAACGTTTTACATAAAAAGTAGGTTAAAAATGTTGAAAAATGTAATCTCCGGATGGTCCTGTCAAAGTCGGTAGAAGGGAATTCCACTATAGCAACACTGCTACTTCTCCCACCCCTCCTAAGGAACAATTCACACGACATTGCCCACTATATATCGCAAGCATATGCCTGGGAAGCGATCACAACTAAGTAAATGTCTCGCCAGGTGATAGTATTGAGTGGTATATCCCATGATTTTGTCTTGCCCTAACACTTTCCCACCATGGTCATCAGTTTAGTTACATACAACTGATAGTACATTTATTTGATCAGTGGTATCGGATCTTATTAGGTGACATTTACTGCAGTATGATATATTTACAAAACATTATAATTTAAAAATGTTTATTGAAATTAAATCCGAGTAGATGCATTAGCCGAAGCCTTTATAACCAAAGTAAGTAAGAAATTAGAAAATGGTTATTTGTAAGTAAGTTCTTATGGCTTCAGTAAAGACTTAAAAGGTTATTTTTTATTTTTTTTTAAACTTCTTTTTTTATTTAATATTGTAATAAAGTGATATTTATATTTATAAATTGTATGATTTATTAATATAACTTTCCTTTTATGTTAGCTGTCTTTTCATAAGTTTCAGAAGACATAAGGTGAAAGTAATTCCGTACAGAAAATGTTTAACTTCTAGTGCAACTGTGAGAGTGAATACACGTTTATCATGATGAGATTATTTGCTAAGAGTTAAATTGTTTCAAGTGCATTGTTCATCTCTTGCCCATTACAAAGGAAAGCGTAAAACGTCAGAGGAACTCTCCAGCCCATAGTATACTAAAAAGTACCTCTATACTCTAGATTTTTCAGTATGAAGTATTACTAATATTTGACAAAAATATAATGTACTAACAATATCCAAAAAGTAAGTCCTGTTTTAAATTCAGGCACATGTAATCCCATTATAACGCATGCAGGTTGAGTTTTTTTAGAAATAGAAGTCAGATTCACATTCACATCCTAGTAATTCTCTAAAATGCAACTAAAAACCCCTCTTCATGTAATCAACAATCAGTAATCAATTTTGGGAGTCCAAGAAGTAATCCCATTATAACGCATGCAAGTTGATTTTTTTAGGAATAGTCGTCAGCTGTGACATTCACATTGTAGTGATTCTCTAAAATGCAGTTGAAAACCCCACTTCATATCTCCATTAGTCAGTAATAAATTCTGAGAGCGCTAGAAATTCCAAACCAATTGACCCAATCTGTTACATTAACTTTAACAATGTATTGTGTTGTTCAATTGTAAGAAAATGGGTGCGGCTGTACACGATAAATGGCGAGAAAATGTACACGATAATTATCAAAGTAGACAGCCAACGTTGGTTAGTGTTGATTGAGTGCGTTCAATTGAACAGAAAGTTAGACAAAACCGAAAATGGGGCGACTTTACCTCGAAATTTCAAATTGACCATGTACCTGAAAAACTTAATTATCACAAATTGTGCCAACTCTCTTACAGAGCAGCACCAACGTAAAAAGTGAGGATTTGCACTTATGTTTTTGACACGGTGTGATGAGGAAGGTGACAGTTCTTTAGATGTATAGTCATTGGAGATGAGACCTCTTCACATGTACTCCCCGAGTCCAAACAACAATCAATGGATTAGAAGCACATTTCATCACCAGAAAATATTTAAAAAATGTTAATTTCTAGGAAAATGATGTGCACTGTTTTGTTTGGATTTCTTACTTTGAAACAAATCAATCAATGCAAATGTTTTTTACCGCTTAACTTACTTGCTGTATATACCTCAAATTCTTCGTTTGTTTTATGCAGTCATCTGATATTTAATATAGAATTTTTTTTTTGCAATTTGTTAAAAATTGGGGAAATGGGTGTAGGCCTAGCCTTAAACTACTAACTCATTTCGTCATGTGAGAAACAATGCTGATTTATTTGAACTGTAGGCCTACTTTAGAAATAAATCATTTACTATTAGAATATAAGAAGAATTATAATACTACAAACAGATGAAACTAATAAATATGGTGAATTTAGTCAATCTCAAAACTATGTACATAAAATATGAGCTTGACTCGCAAGAAAATACAGTCAACTCCCGATTAAACGGGATCGGTTTATACGGGTTGCAGCTCAACCGGGATCGTCAACCGGTACGAGAGAGATGGTGGGGCGAGAAGTGAAAAAATGCGGGTGACAGGAGGGCGGGCGGCCTTGTAGCAAACGACTAACACGAAACTGATGCTACTGCAATCACGAGTAGCAGTTGTGTTATTGACGTAACATCTCTAGCCGAAAGTGACACACGGCACAGCTCTGAGTTATGTCGAAGGCTTTCTTGACTATTTAGAAGGTCAAGATGATGCATTATTATGTGACAAGCTCGTGTTACGAAAAATAAGATCCACAATTTTGAAAAAGGAAGCAAACGCGAATAAATAAAATCTCTGACGGACTATTTTAATCGTGTTTGAACATTGTAAATAATATATTGCTGTACTGCTATTTCAATCTAAATAATGCAGTGTTTGTATTTTTTTATACGTTTTAGGAGTGATTAAAATATCTTGTATTTGTGCCCTATACTATAACGAATTGCTTTAACCGGGATTTCACATTATCCATGAGTGTCTTGTCGGTAATTATCCCGGATAATCGGGAGTTGGGAGTTGACTGTATACTCAATAGAATAAAACTTGATCACAGTATCTCACAACTAATACATTTATTTACTCAAACTTTAACGCTATTGTATTTAACGCATTGTTTTTATTAAATTGGACTAGGTTAATTGTATTTGGATAACAATTTCTAATACGGACATTCCATTGTTCTCGGGAGTAGGTTTATTCGCGGACATACGCTGTTGTACAATTGCGATCGAATGCCGGCGTTTTATAAAATTAGCGCTAATAATATTCGGACGTCGCATTCTTTTGCTAACATTCGTCATTTTATTTTAAATAATATTTCACCAATGGCATAAATTTGGCACAATTGTATTCAGGCATAGATTTTTTTTTGCGGGCATTCACTGTACAAGTTAAATTGTTTTTTAACTCATAGTTCATACATTTTGCCTAATTGTATTCGGGTTTCGTCATCTTTCGTGAAAAATCACATATTAAATTATGTTTTAACGCCAATATTTCATGAAATTACTACTAATTGTATTCAGGCGTTAATTTCTTCCATGAACATTCCATTTTTTGTTGATAGGTATCGGTATCGACCCACACCTAGTTTGCAAACACACAAAGTAATCGCTACTAACGGGTAGAAGTAACGGTACGGCTACTTCGGCTACTCTATTACTTTGCTGCAGTGTAGATTCTCCGAATATTTCGTATTGGAATGAAATGGGATATAACGAGGAAATATAAACCGGGGCTGTGGCAATCGGCGTACCGAACTTATTTGCAGAGATTAGTGGTGGCCGGGCTCGGAATCGACTTTCATGGAATCGACTCGATGCCGATTCCAGTGCCGAGAATCGGTAGAATCGACTTTTGGAATCGAGAATCGACCCATCCCTAACTCAAACGCATTTCAATGAAAAATATCACTGTCGTTGATTGTATTTAGTTATATTTTATTTATTATAGCTTGTGCATCCTTAAAAATGGTGTTATTATTGTTTCAGTAAATAAATGAATTAGTTGTGTATTCTGTGTTCAAGTTTTATGCTACCAAAACAATTTGTACAAAATTGAAATTTGTTAATAGAAACATGGAACATGGTTATTGCCAGAAATTTGGGAATAAACACTAATTTTATTCAAATGATTTACAGAATTGGTCAAATTATCATTTTAAAGCAAAACACCTTTATGAAACGATGATTAAAAGTAATGAGGTCGCCTCCACTTGGCTTGTAGTTAAAGTGAATGATGAAATATTCGAACACATACACAATACCATGATTTTTTCTGCTAGCACACCATTAATGTTTGTGCTGAAATGAACTTGTTCTATAGTTCGGAAGTGGATTTTGTCACACCACAGTAAGCATTTATGAATGTCCACTTTACTACCGCTACAAAAATATTGATTCTTTGCTTAAGTCGATGTTAATGGATTGTTTCTTGTTCGATACAACATATCTGCGTAGAATTGCTACCGAGCTAGGTATTTCACGTACCACGGTTACATTGTACTGCTTCAAGTGTTAGTATCAGAAGTTCAAAACTGCCGTATGTGGAATACTATTCTCATGAAAGACACATCTTCTTGGGGCTACGGGCAAAGTTCTGTCTAACTTGTTACATAACATCACCATAAACTTGCGAGTAGTCTGGATATTTTTCATGACCCAAAGAAAAACTAATTTCAACAAAATTGTATTGCCAAAAGGAAGTTGTAGACCTACTTTTGGAAGATCCTTATCATACTTGATAAAAAAATTTAATTAAACTATAGTTGCAGAGTTTCTTTCTTAAAACCAAAACATAGCGACCATAATCCGTATTAGTGCAGGTAGCCGTTTTGGGGTGAAACGGTCCTAGTGCTATTGGTACCTGAATTGTGCAATATGTGAGCTAAAGTTAAAGTGTTTTGATTGAAAATTACACCTTCACCAAATCTGTAAAATTCAAATTGTAAAATCCTTACTGGAATATCCTATGTGTTAGAAGATAGTCAACATTGTCTATACTAATATTATAAAGAGGTAAAATTTGTTTGTTTGTTTGTATGTAGGGGGTAATCTGTGGAACTACTGAACCGATTGAAAAAATAGTTTTATTAATAAAAAAAGCTACACTATCCCTGAGTAACATAGGCTATAATTCATTTTGATAAAATCATTTTTCATTTCAATATTTGTAAATTTAGTCGGAAATAAATCTTAGGTTAGGCCTAGACTGATGAACCAAAGTATTTACATTCATTACCATAGCAACCAATTGAATAAAATAACAGATAAAACAGCTGTTTGCTCCAATACTTCCATTAACATCTGATTTCAAACTTTGAAGCAATTATTTGTATTTCTGACTTTTAGGTTAGGTTTTTATTAAAGTGCTGACCTGAGCCTTGCTGGTGCTTTTAACCTTTGTTATAACTGCTGTTATAAAATATAGGAAATAATTTGATTTGAACATTTAACATTATTTACCATCTTAGAATTGGGGTTATTATTAATCCTAAACCTTTTTTATAAAGAAAACATAACATGATTATGCGTATGGAAGGTTCCAACAGGGTTTCCCTAGTTGTTTATAAAATAAATGTATAGTGAGCAGTATAAGTGGGGATAAATAGAGTGTAGTTAAAATGAATGCAGAGTTGGTTCTTGATACTAGCGAAACCAAAGTAAGTTCAAACATTTGTACATGAAAACGTTGCGTTTCATTTTCCCTCGATATTTTTATATTGGAAATCTGTTAAACAAAATTTGTAACTATTCCCCAACTTTCTCAAGCTTAGGAGAGGAGCTAAACTATCATTTCTTAGATCTAATGTATAATTTAATAAGCACACACTGTCTGATCTCTCCCTTGAAGGAACTGCCCGATCCCCGATGACCAACATCTAACCCGTGCCATGAATCCTTCCACTGCTTTTGAAGTGAAGTCTTCATGTCACACAACTGCTTAGTTAATGGCTTCACTATGAGGTATTCAACTGCAAGAAAGCATAACATCTACATACGAGTTCCTCCATTTACCCTCTATAATAAAAGGAAGGAGTCAAGCAGTATATTAGTATAAGAAATGGTTTGATTTTCTTTTCCATCCTAATACCCAACCTTAAAAAATTAAACAATTGATTAGCATTTGTCATTAATTTAAATTAAATTAAATGTATATTGTGTGGTTTATGTAAAAATAAATAGTTCAAATTAAACTTTCAGTTTTGTACAATTAATTTACTATAAATATGCACACTTGATTTTTCTTCTTTGTTGTGTATAATGCATTTACAGTTTAATATAAAAAATGGTTTTTAAATAATTTATGTATTTTTTTTTTTCATGTATTTCCTACGTGTACATTGTACATATTATATGGCCAGTCATACTTGGTTTTATTAACCCTAGAACTGTTCATGTTAAATTTTTTCCATGCTAAGCCCGTTTGGTGAGTGTTGCAGACATATTTTCAAAAATTCGCCAAATATAGTAATTGTATACCAATCCAAAAGTGTTCCATAGCTTTTATTTAGAAAAAGGTTCAAAGAATTCATATATGACAGTAAAAAAATTATTGATGTAAAACTGACAAAGTTATTAGCTCAAGAAACAAAAAATGTTCAGTAACGGGAAAAAAAAGTTTAACTTTAGGCCTACATAACAAGTAGTAAAAATTTTTTGTAATTTTTTTCATAAGGGTAAACAAGGTTTGTAATTTAGTTCTAAATAGAACTGTATAAAAAAATATATCAATT
>JAGFPH010000457.1:545462-563400 GCA_018207615.1 Philaenus spumarius
ACGATTTCGACTAAAAGTAGTATTTTTTTGAAAATGAGTAGGCCTATTTATATTATTTATAATTTATTATTATTATATTGGTTTATTATATTGTTATTATTGTTTATTGTTATTATATTGGCCTATTGTTTATAATTTGCCTAAGTAGTAAATCTGAAAAAAATAAAAAAATTGGTACACAAAGAGAAATAATAATATATAACTTTTATAACGAATTTCACTAAAAAAAACACACAATAACACTTATACACTTATTTCTTTACAACTAAAACACAAGATGAACACTCTTTTATAAACACAATTCACTTTATTTTACTAATTTAGCAAACAAAACAAATACCTACATTCAATCTACATGAAAGCCCAAACTGTAATGGCGACAAGGGTTCGCTTCACAACAGAAATACGTGTTTACAATAAATCAGATTGACAAACTTAGGAACACTAAATCACAAAACTTTTAACACTGGTAGATTCATCAATCTATGCTGAAGAGATTCATATATAAATCAATGGAAAAATCTTTCGACTAATCGATTATCTGACGGTTCTAAGAAACCCTTGTAATTGGTTGAAATCATTGACCAATAGCAAGCCTTTAGAACATGGATCATACTACCTGGACAACTGAAGCTATTTACGATTTAGACACAGTTTTAGAAAGATAAAACTTCGACGAAATCAATGGTGTATGTCCTTTCTGCTTCAAACCAGTTTTTAGCCTAGTTCTAGACCTCCCAAGTTGACGATTTATCCCGTTACTTTTGCGTCTTGAAACGTGAAAACAGAAGTGTTTACACAATGAATATTTGCCAACGACGATAACGTATAGTAATATACGTTTTAGAAAAAACTTGTAAATACAAAAATTAAAGTTTGAAACATTTCCTTTCCAACGGTCTTTGTTTTATTAAGATTGGATGACTTTTAGTGGGTGAAATAGTCAATATAAGTTGATACTCAATTCAGAAGCGTTACGTGGCCCGTCGCGGGATGATAAGGCCTCAATTGAGGCCTGTAACAGTTAGAGGGTTAAACATCAATTTTTACTGTCCTAAGAAGTTCCAAGTTTATGATTCTATGGTAGGGCTACTTGTTTTTAATGAATAAGTTGACTAAATAACATATTTTCATCAACTTTAATTCTATGCAAACAAATGAACGTCTACTTATAAACAATTAATTGTACTTTAGACTTAGAAATCTACTTAATCCTACGAGTAGTAAGGAAAAAACTATTTGTCGTTTCCCTTACAAGCATTTTTAAACAAATACAAATCTTAAAAATATATAACAATTACAAATAAATTGAAAAAAGAAAAAGGTAACAAAAAAATAGTCTTTTTATTATTAACAAAATATGTCACAGTTAAACATTTTTGATAAAATATTTTGGTACTTACGTATTACAAGGAGGCCACTATTTTTTTAAACGTTGCTAGGTTAGGTATTGTTTTAGTAAACAACAGAAATGCAAGAATAATCAAAAAAATAGCCTAAAGTTCTAACCTATAGTATTTAGTCACAGTATGTTTAGTTGCTGGGTTACTACTAAAAATAGTATTATAGTAAAAAACGTTTAAAAATAGTGGCCTCCATATAATACGTAAGTACCAATATTTTTAAACTGACATCAATGGATGATTTATAGTCAGATCAAATTTGAGTTGGATAAGTAAATCAAATTCTAAAGGTAATAAAGCAATTAACTCGGTAGGTATAATATACTGATTATCAAACCTAACCTCACTGTCTGGATTTAAAAAATCACTTTTGACAATGTTTTGACATACTGTAGAATTTAAACTGGTAAGTAAAATTACGTGAAAACTGTATATTTATTACCTAGTATTATGCATTGATCTAAAGTGTATACAGTCCAACTTTGAGCAGAAATTATTTAAATTTCTAAATAGGATCGTAGTTTCAAAGAAAATTTAGTAAAAACAATTCTATTTGTTCATTTAAAATAGGCCCATATAGCTCAGCAAATGGAAAATAATCTCAGCTGTTGACTATCTATCTGGCAGAATTATTTATGCCCAGTTGAATTTCCATTAAAAGCTGATTTCATACTTTGAAATAACTACAATTTTTAGGATAAGTTTTTGTTTATAAGCAGACCTTAATTCTTTTTAACCTTTATCATAACTCCCGTTAAATCATAAGCCTGATAATTTATTATGGAATAAACTCCGGATCACTTAATTTAATATACAGTATTAGGTTTATAAATGCCTTCTACTTGTCTGTCATGTGATTAATTTAGTGGTATTTATTGGTACTACCATGGTTTTTAACGTCTTAAGCATCCCTCCTCATGTATCACTCTTGCGGGATCGTTTAAACATTAATCCTTTCAGTGCCAAACATTTTTTCCCATAGTATACCTAAAAGAGCCGAACTGATTTAGCGAATTTGAAAAAAATTCATAAAAAAAGCTGTATTTTTGTTATTTGATAAGATATCATCATGATTTTTTAGTTGCTTTTCTTCTATAAAAGACCTATAAATAATATTTTCTACTATAAAAATATTTATAATATACCAACAAATTTAGAAAAAATTAAATTACATACCATAACAAAAATGTTTGATAAAATTTCCAGTTTGTATGAAGAGAACAGATAGAGAAAAAATATATCACTTGAAAACTTGCATATAACTTTAACCCTAGAACCGGCAGATCGCACGAAACGTGCGATCATGACAACACATTTGTAACGCGTGATTTTATTGAATATTTGACCCACTAAAAATCTTTCAATCTCAAAAAGACAAACACCATTGGAAAGGTAATGTTTCAAACTTTATTTTTTGTATTTACAATTTCTTTCTAAAACGTATATTTACATACGTAATCATCGTTGCAGTTTATTAGTTTTCTACAAATCAATCGGCGCCCGAAAATTCATACAAAACATAACGAAATTACTCAACTTTTGTCAATCTCTAAAACCCGCCCAGTAGGTTGTCTTAGTTAAGTCTATGTATCGATGGATTCATCACAATTTCCCCTATCCAAAACTTTTTTCAAATTAAAAATCGGACCAATAATATTGAAGTTAGAAGTGGTTTTGTAGACCCTTGCAATTGGTCAGTTTTCTAACCAATAAACAGCGTTATTTATTTCACGTGAGATCTGTATGACCTCAATCGTTTTTTATAGATAGTTTGGTATCTTTGTAAAGATAATTCTTCAAGCTAACTTCCCCTGTAAACCAAATATGCTATAATTGAACAGTTTATTGTGTAGGACCGTGGGAAAGTGACTGCTAATACGGTCTCACCTAACGTTCAAATCTGTAGCGTAACGGACTTTTATAACACAGGGAGACATACAAGAATGCGCACGCATCTTGTACAGACGAGAGTTTACTATATTTTTCTAACTTTTGTTATTCAAATATTTTTAAGTCAAACACTTTCATGAAAAGATAATTTACAAGTATACAGTTCAGTTCTTTGATTTATTCTCTACACTTTGTTATAATAACATTTTATTTTTGGGCACAGCATATATTAGTAAATTACGTTTCTAACTTGGCATACTTTTTATAGCAGACTTGTAGTAAGAACATAAAATCTCGTGTTTTCAAAATAAGAAATTTGAAAATGTTAAATGTTTTTATACAGTTCTATTTAGAACTAAATTACAAAACTTTTTTACATTTATGGAAAAAATTACAAAAAATTTTTACTACTTTTTATGTAGACTTAAAGTTGAACTTTTATTTTTCGTAACTGAACAATTTTTGTTTCTTGAGCTAATAACTTTCTAAAGTTTACATCTATAATTTTTTTACTGGCATATGCGAATTCTTTGAACCTTTCTCTACAAAAAAGCTATGGAACACTTTTGGATTGGGGTTAATTTACTATTTTTGGCGAATTTTTGAATAAATGCTTGCACACGCCAAAAAATCCATTTTCGTTAACATTGCCGGTTCTAGGGTTAAGACACATTTTGTTGTATACTTATTTTAAAAATTTTGGGCCAATATCTTGCTTATAAAAAAGTTACACTACTTTTTCGAAATAAGAAAGTTTTAACCCGAATAAAAGAATTTGCTTACAACGACGGTGATCCGCCTAAAGGGGTGAGAGAGGCAATTTGGTTGCTTTGTAAAGTAACTAAGAACGGTTATTCTTCAGTTTTATTCTGTGCAAACCTTAGCCGAATGGTAATGTGGGATCTTTCTGATCAGAAGATCCCGGGTTCGAATCTCGCGAGACTAGGTAGCTTTTCATATCTAAGTTTGAGGGTAGGAAGGCGGAAGTAAAGCAAGCGGTGGTTGGCTCGCTTCCAAGCTGACGGGATATGACTAGTTACCTGGTCTAAAGGCTTGGGATGTTTTGCATAATTTTACTGTAGTATTTCTATATATATATTTTATTAAAAAAAAAAAAAAAAAATCAACGGACGACATATGGGGGAACACTACTTTCATTCATCCTCAAATTTACATCGATTTTGTATACTATATCTTAGGTGAAACGGAAAGAACTATTCATTCATAGTAGACTGATATAAAATATTAACAAAAATAATCATTTTTGATTTTTTAATGGTTTTTTTCCGAACGTCGGATACAATCGGACATTGGCAATTCTTAAATATTTTGAAACATCCGGTTAAATAGGACGTTGGCATTGAAAGGGTTAAAAATTGCCATAACGCAAGGTACAACACAACACAAACACTCATCACCAAATTTTTTCCAGCACCGGCGCGTGTTTTCTAAACTATGGTATCAATCAGTCTGAATGGTTGATAGACTAATGCTAGTCCAAGAACTACGAGCCGGTGCCCCGCAAAATACGGTGATTAATGTTTGTGTTATGTTATGACTACTTTTAATGAGAGTAATAAGAATTATGGTTGGAGCAGGGTATAGGGAATCTTGTAAAAAATTATTTAAAGAAATGTCCATTATGCCGATGCCGTGCATATATATATATATATATATGAATTATTAAATTTTGTTCATGAAAATAAGCATATATTTCAAGATAGATTCTTACATCACAAGCACGAAACCCGAGGTAAAAATGTCCTTCAATATCCCAGACATCGCCTATCGGCTTATGAGGCTGGACCATTTTACATAGGAATCAGACTGTACAATAAATTGCAGTCTGATATAAAATATGTCTTGTATAATACAAATTTTAAGGAAAAATTAAAAACATTTTTAATAAAGCAATGTTTTTACTCAGTTAAAGAGTTTGTGGAGTTTAGAGGTGCTTAAGGCACTTCTTCTATTGTGTTTTCTTTTGTGCTTCTGTATTGTTTTGTGAACTTGTCGACAATTCCTACATTACCATTGGCAACGCCAAACTTTTGTAATCAAAGGGAAGCTGGAGAAAATAAATAAAATAAAAAATAAATAAATGCTTAAAGCATCTCGCAAGAATGATACTTGAGGATGGATACTTGAGTCAACCGAAACCGCAGTAGTATAAATAACCAGTGAGTGGATCACATGAAGGACAAATAGAAGGTAATTTATAAACTTAATACTGTATATTAATAATTTAATTTAGGCATTCAATACTATTCACAATCTTAGCTTAGAAATTACCTAAACCCATAAGAGAAAACATAATATATGCATGTGGAGGATGAAAGGGGTCTTCTTAATGTTTGAATGAAATCATTTTCAACTTTAGTAAATTTGAAAGTTAAAATTATTAAAATCAAGTGACAGACACAGACCCAGTACCAACTTAATGTTTGTTACTAAAAATAATACTGTTTCATAAACTCTGAGTAAGCCATGCCCCACAGATGAACTTTCTCGATAAAATGATCTTGGTGGACATGGTCAAATTAATATTCAAAACATTATAATTTGATGTTAGTGAGTCACAAGACAGTAAGGCAGCTTCTGTACTGTGGTATTGGTAGGCAAGTGAAAATCTTCATGCATAAATATTAAACATTTCAAACCTGTAATTTGTCCAATAGGTCTATGCCGAACACTTGTTATTGGTGCTACAACTTGGCCTTCGCTATTCTTCATGGAACTTAGAAGCATGTAGGTGAAACCTATGTGATATGGTGGTTCCCCTTCGGAAACACGACTACCATAAGTGTAAAAATCTATTAGGACGGCCTAAAAACAACACACTTTATAAATATACACAACGAATTGTATTGGTTTTACAATGAATAAATTTTAAAAACTGGAGAATTTCTTGTATTATTATTCTTATTGAAGTTTTGTTTTAACCTTTATTATTCTACATCTAGAAAACTACCAATATGATATCATTGAAATTTAACATAAATATTTAAAACTACACTAAAATTGCATACGTAAAATTTTGTGTCTTTTAGGGCTCCTTCACACGAAGCCACTTAGCAGCGCCACTAAGAAGCGCTTCCGTCGACTAAAGCTATAAATAAATGGAAGGTTTCACATACCGCCACAGCCACTAAATTAGAAGCGCGACTGATTGTTACGGAATTTGCCTTCGCCGCAGATCTCGGCTATTAAAAGTAGCGCTGCTGCTGTCGAAACATAGTTTTAAATGGTAGGTTTCACACGTCGCCACTTTTTTAGTCGCTCGGAAGAGAAGCGATGCGTGGCACGTAGCAGCGCTGCTACGCGCCACCGGTAGCGCGTCGAAGCGCTGCTGGCCGGCGTTAACACAATGTCAATCAGTCTTGATTGAGCAGTTGAAACTTGAAGACGTGCGAAAGTTTTATTTTTTGAAGAAATGGCGTCTAAGAGTGACATAACGGAAAAAATTAACATTGACGATTTTATAAATGAAGTGGAGAATTTTCCTGCTATATTATGGGACCTTAAACATTTAGATTACAGCAATAAGATTGCTAAACGGAATGCCTGGGAAGCTGTGATTGTGAAATTTGTTCCAAATTTTAGTGAAATGACTGAGGCAGAGAAAAAAGCTATTGGTAAATAAAAAAACAACTACTTATTCATATTACGATTTTATACATTCTATACTTTCATTTGATGTAAGGTAAATCTGATTTACCCTTCGTAGGCTATTTAGGTCTCTCAGTGAAATATTAACATTTCACAGAAATTCTTCCCACGCCACAGGGTCTGGAAATGTGTAGTACACATAAGAGAGAGTTTAGCGTAATTTGTATTAATTTAGTGAAACAAATTTAAATACATTTATAAAATAAGGTTATTTTAAAATTTTCAAGTATACAGTTCAATTAATTTTATAATTTAGTCTCTACAATTTTGTATTATAAAATTTTAATTTTGGGTAAAGCATATAAAAATATTCTTAATTAGTGTTTCAAAAGAGGTCTGTATTTTTGTTAGCGGTTTTGTAGTAGGAATATAAAAACTGGTGTTTACTAAACAACAGTTTTGAAATTGACATATATTTTTATATACCGTACCTATATTTAGAACTAAATTAAAAAATTTGTATGTTTGATATTTTGAAAAAAATACAAAAAATTTGGACTAATTTTTATGTAGGCCTAAAGTTTTAAATTTTTTCCGTTACTGAACATTATTTTGCTTCCTGGCCTAATAACTTTTTAAATTTTACATCAATCAATTTTTTAGTTGCATACCGGTATATGAATTCTTTGGACTTTTTTCTGTGAAAAAGCTATAAAATTACTATATTTGGCGAATTTATTTCTACCTAACGACTGATAGTCGGGAATGTGATAGTTACCTATTTTCTAGTAATGCACACATTGAAATTAGCATAGCAATGAGAAGCGACACAACGGGAGTGGAAGCGCCACAACGCCAGCTACTGAGAAGCGCTACTAAGTGGCTACGTGTGAAGGGATAACCAACCACCGAGAAGCGCTGCTAAGTGGCTTCGTGTGAAGGCGGCCTTACTAATTTTGTAAAATATACTGACAGTTAAAGAATAAACACACTGCCATCACTTCATGTGAGCTCATGTGATGTCATAGGCGAAAAGTGTGGCATGTTGTTTTGACTAGTATTTTAATGCACTAGAATTATGCTATTGTCGCCTCACATCATTTGCATAATGTCACGCACTTCACTTATGGCCTCCCACAGTTTCAGCAGACATAAGCTCACGTATTTTGCACACCATTCCAGTTCAGTTTTGTCTTGTGAAAATGGATGATATGTTGCTTGAAAAGATTCATAAGAATGAATGATAAAATGACAAATCAACTAATTACTGAGATGCCAATACCCGACTATTGAGTATTTAACTTTTTAATGTTTACTTCAATAAGCTGATGTCAATAATAAAAATCTTCCATGCGTACATATGGAAACGTTTGGTATCTTTCTTTAACTCATCGTACACTAAGCAACAAAGTTCACCTAGTTTTCTGTTTTCTCATTTATTTCTTGTACCGATACAAAATTAAATCTTTCGTCTTCGGTAGTTAAAAATGCAACTGCAACTTCTTCCCACTCCAAAGAACTAGTTGAGTCGGCACACTCCATTTGTTGAGGTTTGAAGGCAAAGCCTAACATAGAAATGGTCGAGAAAGTTGATGAGGTATGACAGCTCGCACAGTAAATATATGACAGGGTAACAGCATGTAAGCTCAAGTGATGTAACGCCAGTGTGTTTCTATCTTTATGTTCCCACTTACATGCAGTTGTACCAAGCCACCTCCTTTACCAAGTTTAAACTTGTGGTAGTGGCTAGGATACGAATAAGGATACGCCAGTTGAGCAGACTTACACACAATTTGTTTCAAGTTGGGTTAATGTAGCACTATGAAGTTGAAGCACTTTTTCATAAATTGTTAAAGATCAACTGTAGAATTTATTAAATGAAAACAAATTAATTTTGATACTACATGGGTTGAATTGGCATTTAATATTAATCAAGGGTGCAGAAAATGTTTTAGCATACCAAATTTCCCCAAAACAAATTTTGTTTTGCTAAAAATTTGCCCAATCACAACAGGCGGCTCCTTCATCCCCATCTACGCAATGAAAATGGAAACAAAGAAATGGGACATCAACTCTTACGCATTTTACTGATAAGAACCGATTTTGGTACGTAGATTTAGTTAAGAAATGAAAAACATCAGTAATACCTATGTATACCTTTGTGTAATTTAGTTGTAATATGGCTTGAATAACATCATTTGTATGAAGCTAACAAAATGTGCATACCAGTACCATAATAATTATTAATACATAAAGAAAGTATTAGAATACCAGCTGTTTGTAACCAGTCAAGAATCATTAAACTGCCATTCATCAAACTTAACAAAAATATTAACATCAGCCCAGACTCAATTTCCCCCGCACCTCGTTTGATTGTTCGGACATATTCTGCATCTCTGATATTAATATTATATTTAGCATTCACATATAACAACATAATGTAAATTTAATATAATAAAAACATTGAGATAAAAATTGTTTAAAGAAGTAAAAGAACTTATCTCCTTTGATAAATTCCTTAACTTCTTAAACTCACAAAATTAAAAGTATTTACTTAAATAATACAAACTGTAAAATAATATAAAATTTCTAAAAGCTAAGCTTACAAGAATTTCAGGATTGTGCGTTTGAATTTGGAACGTCATAAAATCTCCTTCATTGTACGGCCGTCCAAACTGTTCTTGTTGTTTAAAGTCACGCTCTGATTCATTCAATACCTATAACAAAATATTTAAACATTGATCGAAGAAACAATGTAAGTTATACTACATACATAATAGAATGAACTCAGTTACTCACAGAAAACGTTTAAACGTGTTTTGATGAAAAAGTCATCATCATAAGCGGTTCTATACTTATACGTATGGCAGGTACCCTCCACCTTGTAATATTTAATAATAATAATAATGTAATAGAATAGATTAGGTAGAGATGCAGGCTTATTAAATTGCTGAGATCGAGGTTTAGAGTAAAGTAAGGGGGAGGGGGGGACGTTAGTTGGAAGCATCAAGAGATGCAGTAGTCAGTCTGGGAACAACCGCGTTCGTGAGTAGACTCATAAATGGGTGGAAATATTCTTGCCTTTGCCTTATGTGATTAGTGTTAGTTTAGTTTAGTACGGGACCAGCAGAGAGTTGATTTAATAAACGATGTTAAATCAACTACTCGTTTACCGCTTTCTTTAAAGAACCTTCTCACCACCAACCATCCTGACAACGCCCGGAGACTCGCACGAGAGCCGAAGACACACAAAACAAGGGAAAACGCCATCGCTGGAGGAGCCGGACACAGGTGAGCTGGATTGGCAGCAAGAGGTACATACCAGTTGTAATTATGTCACTATCACCGGTGATGATGATTTGTACATTGAAACGTGTTTGACTATTATGAATTTTTTTATGGCAAACTGTTAATCTTGTTATTTAAATATGTTACTTTCTCTTAAGTGTAGTTCAAGTTTTATTTAATGTGGACATTATAATAAATAGCTTCAAAATATTATTTTAGGCAGCCTTACTACAGTATTATAGCAGAGTGTATTCATCAGTAGGATGGTAATTTCCATATATTATTCAAATTTGATGTTTTTTTAGTAAGCAAGATACATTTGTGCACAGGCTCCTTTCTACACCGGTCTTACAATATCAGTTGTTATTTAACATTGTATTGTTATACATCGATCATCAATTCTGGCGATGTACTGTGTGCTTACATTTTTTAACGTTAAAAATATTCGCCCTTTGAAATTTATCTGTATCTTATTGAAGTATATATGGACAAGATACAAATGGGGTCGGTTAATTGATAAAGAAAGAACTAGGACATAGACACTTGACCTTCATCATTCAGGGCTTTGTTACAAGGTTAACAAGCATGTATACAAACGTAGGTGTTTCACTATTAATAAACTGCACATGTGTTCCCCTCAAGTTTCACAATCTGTTGTCTATGGAATAGTCACTGTTAATCTCGAATACAAGAAGGCTTGTGTCAGGTGCAAACTGAAAATGTTTACAGAGGAATACAAGAATAAGCGCATCTAGACTCTTTCCCGTAATGCATCTTATTGAGTCAGAATAAGGAAATTAACATTTTGTTTTATTTAATATGGCCTTGACCATCCTTAATATGGGCTTAGCCATCTTTACACCAGACTTTTATGAATTCAAAATCAATAAGGCGTAACTATTAAAAATTCTATTACAAGAGTAATTTTTACATATTTTATAATAAGGAACAATGTTAATTTTAAAGTTATTTATCGATTGCATTCAAGTGATATTTTTGTGAGAAACTAGATAGCTTCTTTTGAATGGATTACACTTAGGAACAAAATATGTCGACTTCATATAAACTTTATACAGAAACTAGAATACTAAGAAATTAACTTTACATGAAGATTTTAAATACTACAGAATATGTCAAATTTGTAAAAAGTATTATAAACTATAGAATATAACTTAACGTTAAATAAATATCAGTTACTCTCTCAAACTTTCGTCTTTTTCTAAAAAAATGGAGGAGTTTTAGGGTGAAAACAAATGGCAAGAACTAAAAAAAAATATTAACTGGTTAAATGAATATGTGGGAGAATTATATGATAGTTAAAGCTTGTGCATGTCTCTCCCCAAATTCTTAGATTTCTGTCGAGATTATATAGAAAAATAAACAAATGTTGTACAAGTTGAAATTGTTTTATTAATAAAGGTTTTTGAACTTATAACAAAAAGGTTTTTATTTAGTTAAAAAAACAAAGAATAGTAAAAAGTAAAAATGTTTTTAAAATCTAACAAAGAATTCAATTTAGATTACAAAAGAATTTTTAATGGTACAGTAAAAAAGTCATAAAACCAACTGATAAGAGAGCAGTAATAAAAACAAAATCTATGAAAAAAACCGTAACATTTTTTCTATACAAATTGTTTTTTATCCTATTTTTGTAAACTGGTAAAACTAGAAAATTATATTTTGTAGGAATGTTCCTTTTACGATATAAATAAATAGTTGTGACTCGATTTAGTAATCATACCAAGAATCAGGTACAGTTTGTTACTGAGTAAAAAATAGTAGATAGAAGTTTAAATGTTTAATTCTTTTTAATCTTATTACGTTTCTTTTTTCAAATTATTGATTCTTGGGGGAATCCTCGGCGTAATTATTTTTATATGAATAAAGTCAGGTACGACAGCTACTGAGTTATAGAAAAGTCTGGGAACAGCTTAATATCTCAAAATGTACGAGTCTTATGAGATAGAAATAAAAGCAGTTATTCACAACCATAAAAGAACTACTTTTTGGTGATTTTGAAACTTTTGGTCGCCATCTTGGATTCGCCATCTTGGAATGAACTTAATTTATTTAAATGGGAAGGTGGTCATGTGATACATCATTTCGATTTAGAATTTCAAGAGAAAACCAACAGTGAAATTTGCACATCCATACCTATAACCGATTAAAAATGGCGGCCAAAAACAACGAAATCGTGTTTTCCGATTTTGCTCCATTTTGCTGTAGGCCTACAATTTTTTTTTTAATTATTCTTCTATTAATTAAATAATAATTATTATTATGTAGACTTTCAAGAAAAAAAACAACGGTGAAATTTGCACATCCATATCTTTAACCGATTATAAATGGCGGCCAAAAACAATGAAATCTTATTTTCCGATTTTGCCTCATTTTGCTGTACTATTTTTTTTTAAATATTAATTATTCTTCTTTTTGGATTCAGAATTAAATAAGCTTTCAAATGATATGTCACACAACGATATTTGGAGTATTTAAAAATTTTGAGGTACAGCCATTTTTATTTTTTCAAAATTGATTTCGAGTAGTTCAACCAAATACAGTTGTGTGGCATATTGTTTGAAAGCTTATTTAATTCTGAATCCAAAAAGAAGAAGAATTAATTTTTTTTTAAATAGTATAGCAAAATGAGAAAAAAATTTTTTGTTGTTTTTGGCCGCCATTTATAATTGGTTAAAGAAATGGATGTGCAAATTTCACCGTTGGTTTTTTCTTGAAAATCTACATGGAAATGATGTATCACATGACCACCATCCCATTAAAAAAAAAAAAGAAGTTCATTCCAAAATGGAGGATCCAAGATGGCGGACAAAAATTTCCAACTCACCAAAAAGTGGTTATTTTATGGTTGTGAATAACTGCTTTTATATCTATCCCATAAGACTCGTACATTTTGAGATATTAAGTTGTTTCCAGACTTTTCAAACACCCTGTATATTATTTGTACACTAAAACATTTACAAAACCCTCATTAATAGCTTTAACCGATATTAGGTGAAGTGAATAAAACCTAGCACTTACTTAAATTCCAAATTTCCTAAGTAAGTGCTAGGTTACGAGTGAATAATCATATCTAGTATTTACTAGGGGTAGAAAGTGCTAGCGTTTCCGGATTGCCTAGAAAGTGCTTGAAAATTGATGTGAATAAAAAAATTTCACTACTCCTTTCTCTAGAATGTTCTAGAAGAATTCCAAGTATGGTTAGGGGCGTGCTAGGCTTTGCCTAGTAAGTACTAGCAGTAACAACCAGTGCGTTATCAGAGACATGGCTGAGTTTATGCCTATTCGTGAGCGTAAAATATATCGTGTTTGTCGTGTAATTGAAGAACGTGTGTGTAAACAACTTCTACGATTAGAAAGTCGTAGTGTAGATTTTTTAGCGGCTGAGTTTCTCAATGAAAAAGACTCACTTGGTGGTGCTATTTCTAGAAGACAGGAGATGGAAATATTTCTGCGATTTCTTGCCGATCCGGGATTTCAGTCTGGGGCGGCTCAAGGCTTGGGTATTCATCGAACTACTGCTAATAAGACTATAAGGTACCGTACTTAATGGATCAAATAGTCGAAAATTCTCATAGGTGGATTCGGTTTCCATCTACAGCAGTAGAGATTAACAAAGCAAAAATTATGTGGCAAAGAAGATTTACTTTACCGACAGTTGTAGGTGCACTTGACTGTACCCAGATAGAGATTGTCAAACCAGGACAGCATGCACGGCGATGAATATATCTGTCGTAAAGGTTATCCAAGCATCAATGTCCAAGCAATTTGCAACGCCTTGGAACAATTTACGAGGATAAGTGCTGAGTGGCCAGGTAGCGTGCACGACAGTACAGTTTGGAGAAACAGTGGTGTAAGAGAGATCATATCACAGTTTAATGGATCAGCATGCCTTCTCGGTGACTCTGGTTATGGCATATCTCCATGGTTAGTAACTCCTTTCAAACCACCAAGAACTCATCGAGAAAGGCAGTACAATCTTATACATTGCAGAGAGAGAGAGTTATCATAGAAAGATGCTTTGGCCAATTAAAAAGAAGATTTCCCATCCTAGGAAACTGTGTTAGAGTTGCTTTACATAACACTCCTAAAGTGGTAGTAAGTTGTGCAGTGCTGCACAACATTGATAAACACCTGAACGATGAATTTGACTACGAGGACTTGAACATAATTCCAAATGAGCTTGATGATGAGGAAGAAGTCATTCGCCATGAGAATCCTGCTACAGCGAGAATGGGTAGAGAAAAACATGAACAGATGATGCAATTCTTAGATATTCAGTAAACAACTACCATAGCTATAAAGTTTAAATATTGTTTTATGTGACATGTTCTTAGGTGATAGTTAAAAAACAATTTGTGAAAATGAAAACAGAACCTGCAATCAAATTAATTAATTTTTCTTATGAGGACCATCATGTAACAGTTGTTGTACTCTTACTTTAATTGTATGTAATGCTATGATTTGTACTGGTTTAATAAAATGTAGAATAAATTACTCTAAAAAAACAAAAACTACACTAAGAAAGCTGCGCGTACACTCAACACTGTTTAAATTTAAATTTTTTAAGGGTATTTAGGGTAGTTTAATTTAAAAATTCTGATACAAAGTATAATGCAATTTATTTTAGGGTAGTTCATTTTACAAATGTTGATACAATGTTATTATACAATCATTAGTAAGGAAATTATACGTTGACAACACTCAGCACTGATTAAATTTTATTTAGCACTTGCTAACCACTTTCTAGGCTCTAGTATTTTCTAGCGCCTAGCACTTTCTAAGATTTCCGGATTTCTCCTAGTTTTTTCTCCGTTTCTTTATTCACACAGTATTTAGAAACTACTAACTAGGCTTAGCATATTCTAGGTAGCAAGTACTAGGTTTTATTCACTTCACCCAAAAATTATTGTTTACATGCATCAAAATATTTACTTACTGCTAATTCTGAAATTATATTAAGTTGTTCTACATTATTTATTTCCATTGTTTCTACACTGAAAGTTTCATCTAAATGCTCTTGAGAGTTGTTTGCGTGGGTTAGGTTTATTGGAGTTACCTTTACGTATATCTGAAAAAAATAATAAGTGATTAATAAATATAAAACTTTGTCACAGAGAAATTTATAGTAACTTGTTGTTACCTATTAATTATTTAGTTTCTTATGATCATACTATTTGATTAAAGTAAAACCATTTATAACAGGCACCTTCAAATTTTCAATTTAAAAAAAATGAATTTACAACTAAAATATAAATAGCATGTGAAGACTGACATTATCATTACAAAAATTGATTTTTTTTCTTTCAAAAGGTGGCAAAATCAATAAACAATCTATTCGAATAATTAAAACGTTTTCAATTCAAAATTGTAGATAATTCTAACTTTTCTGTCAGTCGAATAACATGAAATCCAATGTAATTTTATACAAAAACTACAAATATATTCTGTATAATAACACCGATACATTCAATAAGGAGTAGGAAAAATGTCTAAACGTTAACATTCTTGATTGTTAGAGGAGGATTGTATTGAGTAATACAAGTGAATTGTTATCTGTTCATACAAACAAGTGATCAGTTACAGTCGAGGACTATCCCCAACCGCTTGTAGTAGTTTTTAGCCAAATTTTTGAAGAAAATAAGAGCTATTACACTCGACCCAATTTGAAAATCACTTTTAGTATATATATATCTGTTTTATTCCCGGATTGATAAGTAGTAGTAAATATGCTTCAAAAATGCTGATTTTTTGGTGAAAGGGTCCTAGTAGGATTCTTCAGATACACTTTTTTTTTGTTTTTCGATTGGATTCAAAATGGCGGAGTTATACAGATTAATCGTTTTTGGGTAGGGATTTAACGGTATATAAGTATATGGGTTTTTCCCACCTTGATAAAATGGTAGTAAATATGCTTCAAAATAGCTGAAACTTTAGTGGAAGGGTCCTTGTAGGATGTCCCAGACACTGATATTTTCATTTTTCGATTTTACACAAAATGGCGGGTCGTTTGATTCAAACCAAAATGGCCAAGTTAGAGCGAGGAAAATGCATTATTTCTCCCACTCATAAGCCCTTGTGCAGATTTTTAGCTATATCATTCGAAAGGTAATTAAATTTACTACAATCCTGTGCAAAGGTATTTCAGGTACAGTCCCCGGAACAAGGAACAAAATTGATAGAAAGCTCCCGATAAATGATTTTTTCATTATCCGTGTAAGGTAATTGCACAATTTCTCCCACTCATAAGCCCATGTGCAATTTTTGAACTATATCGTTCGAAAGGTAATTAAATTTACTACAATCCTGTGCAAAAGTAATTCAGGTACAGTCAACGGAACAAGGAACAAAATTGATAGAAAACTCCCGATAAATGATTTTTTAATTATACATGTCAGGTTTTTGCAGAATTTCTCCCACTCTAAAGCCCGTGTGCACTTTTTGAGCTATATCGTTCGAAAGGTAATTAAATTTACTACAATCCTGTGCAAAATTAATTCAAGTACAATCCCCGGAACAAGGAACAAAATTGATAGGAAACTCCCGATGAATGATTTTTTAATTATCCATGTCAGGTTTTTGCACAATTTCTCCAACTCATAGGCCCGTGTGGAATTTTTGAGCTATATCGTTCGAAAGGTAATTAAATTTACTACAATCCTGTGCAAAGGTATTTTTCAGGTACAGTCTCCTAAACAAACAACAAAATTGATAGCAAGCTCCCGATAAATGATTTTTTCATTATAAATGTCAGATTTTTGCGCGATTACTTGACTCATAAGCCAGTGTGAACTCTTTTAGCTATATCGTTCGAAAGGTAATTAAATTTACTACAGTCCTGTGCAAAAGTAATTCAGGTACAGTCCCCGGAACAAGGAACAAAATTGATAGAAAACTCCCGATAAATGATTTTTTCATTATCCGTGTAAGGTTTTTGCACAATTTCTCCCACTCATAAGCCCGTGTGCAATTTTTGAGCTATATCGTTCGAAAGGTAATTAAATTTACTACAATCCTGTGCAAAGGAATTTTAGGTAGAGTCCCCTGAACAAATAACAAAATTGATAGAAAGCTTCCGATAAATGATTTTTTCATTATAAATGTCAGGTTTTTGTGCGATTACTAACACTCATAAGCCAGTGTGCACTTTTTGAGCTATATCGTTCAAAAGGTAATTAAATTTACTACAATCCTGTGCAAAATTAATTCAGGTACAGTCCCCGGAACAAGAAACAAAATTGATAGGAAACTCCCGATAAATGATTTTTTAACTATTCATGTCAGGTTTTTGCCCAATTTCTCCCACTCATAAGCCCGTGTGCAATTTTTGAGCTATATCGTTCGAAAGGTAATTTAATTTACTACAATCCTGTGCAAAAGTAATTCAGGTACAGTCCCCGGAACAAGAAACAAAATTGATAGGAAACTCCCGATAAATGATTTTTTAATTATCCATGTCAGGTTTTTGCACAATTTCTCCCACTCATAAGCCAGTGTGCAATTTTTGAGCTATATCGTTCGAAAGGTAATTAAATTTACTGCAATCCTGTGCAAAGGTATTTCAGGTACAGTCCCCTGAACAAATAACAAAATTGATAGAAAGCTACCGATAAATGATTTTTTCATTATAAATGTCAGGTTTTTGCGCGATTACTCCCACTCATAAGCCAGTGTGCACTTTTGAGCTATATCGTTCGAAAGGTAATTAAATTTACTACAATCCTGTGCAA
>JAGFPH010000458.1:5929-33435 GCA_018207615.1 Philaenus spumarius
TACTAATAAAAAACTACACTTTCCCTGAGTAACATAGGCTATAATTCATTTAGATAAAAATCTTTTTTATTTCAATATTTGTAAATTTAGTTGGAAAAAATCTTAGGTTAGGCCTAGATTGATAAACCAACACATGTATTTACATTTATTACCATAGCAACCAATTGAATAAAATAACAGATAAAACAGCTGTTTTATCCAATATTTCAATTAACAGCTGATTTCAAAATTTGAAGCAAATATTTTTGTATTTCTAGCTTTTAGGTTAGGGTTTTAAAGTGTAGACCTGAGCCTTGCTGGTTCTTTTAACATTATTATGACTGCTGTTATAAAATATAAGAAATAATTTAATTTGAACATTTAAGATTATTTACTATCTTAGTTTTGAGGTTATTATTAATCCTACACCTGTATTATAAATAAAACATAACATTTGTTTTTAGAAGGTTTCATTGGGGGTTGGCGTGCGGAGCACGCAGGGGTCTCCCCTAGTTTTATATATATTTCTGAAAGCCGGTCAGCTAATTCCTGTATTTTTGTTTTCTTTTTTTCTATATGTGTATATATGTATTTATGTTTTTAATTTTTTTTTTATTGTTTTACTCACTACCTCAAACATGTATTTAAAACATCGAGGTAGCTTAAATTGTTTTTCTTATACTATAATTGTTTTGTAAATATAGCTATTTTTCTTAGTTTTTTTGGTTTAGTTTTAGTTTATAGATATAAGTTATATGATTTTAGTTTAATTATGTTTTTGTTTTTGCAAACGTATTATAAATAGTATAAGGAGCAATAAAATATTCATTCATTCTTTGTACATTGAATAAAATTATTAAACCACAAAATTGTAACATAAATTAAAAAAGTCAAAACTGCGTTTAAAGTCAGTAATAAGTGAAATACCAGTTAAGGCAATAATTGGATTTGGTAAGTTAAGAATGCACATAAATTACGAATGTATAATTTAAACTAATTTAAAAACTCGTATAATTTAAACTGTATAAACGGAAATAAACTAGTACCTATAGACCCTATATTAAACTTTGAATACTTCTCTTTAAATTTAATTTGTTCGAAATATTATTGTTATAACGTTTGTTCATAACAGTATTGTCTGAATTTTTAATAAAATAAATATACAAAAGTAACATTAAAACATAATCAGGACATGTTTTTAAAGTGAGTCCTATTAAAATACATAAAAATGTGCTACTTTCAATTGCTCCTTAGAATCATATTAGAATACAAATAAGTGCGATACAAGTTGTCTAGCTTTGCATGATTTCATTCCTAACAGAAAAATATTTTTGTTCAGTTTGGAAGGCTAGATGTGCAGCAACCCTCGCTCCCACACTTACAGGAAATAATGTAGACTTAATTAATACTTTTGACTATGGAATCTAACAGAACACTGTTGTTCAGCAATTTTTAAACCTAAAAAGTTTAATTTGTATAACTATAAGGCTGAACATATAACTTGTATATTTATTACAATAAACGACTGCAAAAATATGTAAACAATTATCTTAATTAATTATAAAATTACGCATGGCCAAGGTCTGGCCGTACTAGCAGTCGGAGACAAAGATAATGATTATAAAATAATACCAGTGCAAGTGCGGAAGAGAGAGAGAGAGAGAGAGAGAGCAGAGAGGGGTGATTTGGTGACGTAACTGGAGGGATGGGGGGGAAGGGAGGGGAATTGACTGGTAGCGCTTCCTAGCATGGCGACCTATAACTAATTTCAGTACCTGTCTCTCGCGCGGTACGGATTTCCCTATGCCTTGAGGGATCTATTCGTAAGATACATAATCAATGCTATTATTGCTGTTTGTTTGGAGGTTATGTCCACAAATGTGTTTGGTGTTGCTGAAAGTAAATTTTAAGGAGCCACGAATTTAGTCTGCAATCCATATTAATGTTAAAAGAATATTTCTGGTAAGTTTCCCATTGTTTTGTTTACTCCTTTGAGCACTATTTCCACTGATTACATTATTGATTATCCTAACTAAAAGTTCTTTTACAAATTTTATTTCTGAAAAATCAAGATGGGGTTAACTGAACACTGACAAGGTGGGGTTAACTGGTCATGTCCAGTTAACCCCATTAAAATAAATAAGAGAAAGTTGTAAAGATGAGAGCTTGAAGAGAAGTTGAAATGTTATTTTTAAAATGAAATGTTAAAGTGATTGAATAAATAATTTAAATAATACACTGTCTACATTAAATACTTTCATAAATTGTTAATAATTATTCTTAATAACTATTCGCTGAGGAATGTTTTTCTTTTTTTTATGCAGTGGGCTATCTAACAACTATCATGCCTCGTAACAGAAGAAAACAAACATGCCTATATATTGAAACATAAGATTCTGGTTTTTTTTTTTTTTTTTGTAAAGAACAGTGAAATGTAAGAGTCACAAAATTTGTTAAATAGCCTAGAAGATAACATTGCACTTTCTAACTATCAAATTTTGATCAATGCAAACTAAAGGTTTATTTACAACTCAGGAAGGCGACTTAGTTCCTTATATTTATTCAAAGCCAAATTGTCACATCATTCTACTTTTTTATCCTTTTGTTAAATTAAGCTTCTAACAACATTTTACATTATGTAATACCTTGTTTGAAAAAATTCTAATTGGCTTTCTGGTATGTTTGTTACAGGTTCTCTACCGTCATCGGCTCCTATAAACCTTTCAAGAAAATTTAATGTGAATATTATTGATTATATATCTAGGTGATATAATGTTTTAATAAATTTATATTATCTAAAAAAATGTTATTATTTGTTTACTATCCTTCTAGTGCTTTCTTTACTGGCAACAAAAATAATGCATACTCTTTTATTTTTATAAAGACAAAATTATGATTAAAAATGTCTAAAACCATTATTAATTAAAACCATTATTAATTAAAACCATTGTGCATCCACTTAATTTGAGTGTACTAACAAATAAGATTTCTTTATCTACAAGTGTTCAAATATATTTCAATAATACTTTTACCAAAGCTATTTTCAAATAATAATATGTTAATTTATAAGTGTTATAAATTTAAATAAATATTACATTATTTTAATTTTTACAGCCTAATATTATGTGATTACTTTTGAAATTAAGTATTTTTCTTAGATTACTACTGTGTTTTAAATTATAGACAAAATGTATTATTAAATGACAATTTAGTTACTTTATTCTAGAGTCATTTAATAAACTTTTGTTTAACAAAATAAATTTCACAGTTAGTAGCCAAAGAATAATGCTTAAATATGCAAAAGTAATGATTTAATAGTAGGCCTATAAATTATAATTATATACTACAATACCGGTTAAAATAGATACAACGTACTACGTTTAGTAAAACGTTCTTTGTTAGGTTGCTTCTATCCTACCAGAAGCGCTGAAGATAGTTTCAACTTATAACATCGAGTTGCCTATCTCCTTTTGGTATTATTATCTCTGGGCGGGACAAAAGAAGTGCTGTCTCACTGATGAAAAGTGGGTTACTATTTATTTTTGCTGATCTATTCTGACAATGGTTCTACCAAATATTGAAATCATGTTGATCGTAGTTGTTACTTTACCTACTAGAAAGCACCACAATAACAGTAGGAATAATTAATAATAGTTCACAATTTAAAAAAAAACTTTACCTACTAGAAAGCGCCACAATAACAGTAGGAATAAATAATAGTTCACAATTTCAAAGTTGGTAGCAGCACTTTTATTTCCGACTTGTAGCAAAATAATTATAAATAGTTTTACTTTTATCTACCAGGTGTCAGCACCTAATGAATACAACAGTTATAATTCCAGAGCTGTCTCATTTTTCATCAGTGAGGCGGGACAAAAAAAAGTGCTGCCTCACTGAGGAAAATTAGGTAAGTATTTTTGTTTATTTATTTTGACATTATATGGTTTTACCAAATATGGAAATCATGTTGATGGTAGTTGATACTTTAACTACTAGAAAACGCTGCACGTCCTTAATTCGATACACAGTGGCAGTTAATTTCTCAGGTCTGTACCGTAATGTGCTGCTACCTGCAAAGATTTTATTAAACTTTGGGTTTATTATTAACAAATATTGCTAATCATTAACCAGTTTGCCTTCTTTTCGGAAAGGAACGGCCATACGACACCACAACACCAGGTTTCACGGCGCAAACGCAACAACTTCACACATTTGCATATATTTGCATAAACGATAATTTAACCCACTTAAAATTATCCAATCGTAATAAAACTGGCACCATTGGAAAGGAAATGAATTAAACTTCAATTTTTGTATTTACAACTTTTTCGTAAAACGTATATTTACATACGTAATCATCGTTTTAAAATATGCATATCAGGCTACAGCTGTTTCCGCGCGCCAAACTGCATACAATTGTACTGTTATTTCCCACTCTTGCAACGTTCCCCACCATCTACAATAATGTTTCTTTGGCATTTCTAACCATACCGTTGGATTGGTTGTGATTTCATCTTTCTGTTGGTGTCTTCCAATCAGATTTCACAGTACATTTACTGTTTCAAACAAGATTTACTGTAAACCCTTGCGATTGGACAGTCTCTCAACCGATAAACACGCCCTTTTGTCAACGATTATTTAGTAGGCAACGCCCAATGATTTGACAGATTGCTTTATACCATTTTGTAGAAGAAAGTCTGTAGTTTGTAATGGTGCCAAGTAAACTGGATAAAACCGGTTTTGTGATTGTCTAAACAGCAGTGGCAAGTTACGTTGTTGTGAGATCGCCTTGGGCGTTCGTTCCCACGCTATTCAAGTGGTCCGACCTACTTCACGTGTTAGCTCGGGAGTTTTTATTCCACTGATGTATTTTTGTTATTCAAACGAATGTAACTCAAACACTTTTGTGAACTAAGGAAAGACAAGTACACCGTTCTTTTCTTTGATTTATCCTCTACCACTTTCTTATAATAATATTTCATTTTTTGTCAAAGCATATACGTAAAGCACGTTACAATCTAGGCCTAGGTAAATACCAGTTGTGTACTTGAAACATAAAAACGGTTTTTTTCAAAATAAAAAATTTGAAATTGATAAATGTTTTTATACAGTTCTATTTAGAACTAAATTACGAAACTTTTTTACGCTTACGAAAAAAATACAAAAAATGTTTACTAATTGTTATGTAGGCCTAAAGTTGAACTTTTTCCTTTCGTTACTGAACATTTTTTGTTTCTTGAGCTAATAACTTTTACAATTTCAAAATAAACTTATTTTTAGTGGCATATTTGAATTCTTTGAAGTTTCTTCTACAAAAAAGCTATTGAACACATTTGGATTGGGGTTCATTTACTATTTTTGGCGAATTTTTAAAAATATGCTTGCAAAACGCTAAAAACGGGCTGGCCAATTTTAGCTTTAACCGTGGCCGTTGTTGGGTTATGTGAGTTTCAGATTGATTTAGCAGTCATAAGGGAATAGCCCCTAGATGCTGCTGACGCTCCTTCCCAGTGATGCATGCGGAGTGTCTCTGTCCGTTACACATGGTACATGAGTGTTGTATAGCTTCTCAGGAGAGGTCGGCGGATACACTCTTGTGCCTGTGTTCGGAGCCAGAGTAACTTCCTTACTTGGGGGGAGGGCGGTCGTTTAGTGGGTATTGCCAGACTTATTCTGGATTGAGCCCCACAGTACCTTCTCTAACGAGAGGTCTGTCTAAATGCATTTTTCCGCCAAAAAAAAAAAAATATTGCTAATAATTGGAATTATTATCCCGGGAGGTGCTGCTACCTACATGCTTAATTGAATGTTGCAGTTTATTACCTCTTCCGTAATGTGCTGCAATTTGTAAAGATTTATTTAAACTTTGGCTTGACTATTGTCAAATATTGCTAATTATTGGAATTATTATGCTCCCACAGGCCTAATTGAATATAGCAAACGTGATTTCAATCAAATTAGGTTATTTTTAAGCTGGTAATTTCACAAAATAACACAAATACTTAAAATGAGTTTGACTAAGTGCATCATGGGACTTATACAAATATTTAAAATGTGCGCCATCTCTCCCGGTTCTACCCTAACACTATTATTTTCGAGTTATTTAGCTTTTTTATGAATTATAAAATGGTATTTCTTAAATAACCAGTATAAAAAAAAATGTAAATTTAATACTGTATGTACATCAATACTTTTGTAGGTATGTGTATCAAAAGATGTAGAATTGAAAAGGGAATAAACACTGAAAAAGGCTTCCATTAGACTTTAACCATTTAGTAAATGGTGTTTTGAGATTTCCAGGTTTTCCGGTTGCAAGCCTTTTTACAAAAAGCTATAGTTGGAAAACCATAAAACAAAACGACATGTTTCACAAATTTAAAGATGAAAGTCTATATTTTCATTTACTTTTTTCTAAAGGAAGATATATCTCATACAGATTCCGAGATAACAAGTGTTTTTTTTTTGCAATTTAGAAAATGGTAAGGGTACCCCACACCTTTGTAACATTTTTGAAAATTACCATATATTTCAATTATTTATTTTAAAGCCCGTTAAAAATATTTCAAAACTGACAAATTCACAATAAACATACTTTTTTCTTTAATCAAATAATTATTTTATTAAGAAGTTTTGAAAAAAGGCGTAGGAATACATTTTGACTTAAAGGCCTGTAATTTCAAGTACACTAAAACTCGTGTTTTGATGGGATAAGTACTGTTACAGATAAACGAAATTCCGGATAAACCAAATATCATGGGGATTTATATTCAAACACATGTTTTCATGAATTATTTATTGTTATCAACTCCTATAAAAGCGAGTGTACGTACGAGCGTAAGTGGAGTAACATTTAAAGAAGAAATAATATTTCACCCATCATCTGTAATACGCAAACAAAACCTAGCGTAGATTATACTTTGGGGTTATGTTTACAACTTCAATCAATAATATAGCCTGTGATATTAATAACTTCTAAATCATTTGATCTATCAATATGAAATAAAAGGCAATTAAAAGATAATATTTCTATCTTTCTTTAAATATATATAATAATATATATATACACAAAATCTTAACAAATATTGCTACAGTTTTATAGTCCTTATAATTGTGCACATTTACTGAGTTAAAAATCCCCGTGTGCATAGTTAGGTAGGCCTAGATAAAGTTATGTTGTTTTTTGTATAAAATGATGTATTTCTAATGTGTATATAATTAATCCGCCTGTGATTTTTCACGGGGATTTACTAGCATACAATAATCACTACTGGTAAGAACAGTCAATATATATTTTCTTTGATGAGTATGGTTCATTTAAAAATAGTAAACAAGAGGGAAAACTATATTCTTTTTTTGTAGATTTTTCATCCGCATTTGATACTATTAATAGAGAAGCATTATTTTACAAGTTATCCACTTATGGTTTTTCCTACAAAATATTAAAAGTTATTAAAAATCTGTATAATGGTACTGCATCGGGGGTTTGGTGTGGTAATGGAGTGTCTGAAACGTTTGTAACTCAAAAGGGTTTAAGTCAGGGATGTTTACTTAGTCCGGTATTGTTTTCACTTTTTATAAATGATAGTGATGAACGGCGGCATTGTGTTGGTGTCTCCTATACTTTAGAACAAATGATTTATAATTTGCAGGTGTAATTTGCGAAATGTTTAACCTAAACGTTAATTTAAATAAGTCGAAAATATTGGTTTTCAGAAAAGGAAGTAGGTTGGGGGCGAAGGATAAGTGGTTTTTATAAAGGATGTGAAATTTAATGTGTCAATAATTATTTATTCCTAAGTATTTAGGAGTAACATTGACTCCAACACTCTCTTTACAGACGCATTTCTCCCAAAAATTGACAGCTGCTAAAGCGACAATTTGCGGAACGTGGAATAGCTTAATGGTGAACAAACGTATTCCTTTGAAAGCGAAATGGTCGTGCTTTAACGCGGTACAAAAATCTATCATTTGTTACGCAGCTCAAGTATGGGGCTATAGACAATATGAGCGCGTGGAGCAACTTTTAAAATTCTTTGTCAAACGTCTTTTTCAATTACGCGAAAATACACCCAATTATGTTTTGTATTTGGAGTTCAATTTGGATAGGTTGTTTTGTTTCACTTTGAACCTGCATATAAAGTATATTTTAAAAGTATTACAGTTGTCTTGCGATAGGCTTCCTATTTTTTTTTTTGCTAGGGAAATAATTAACACCAATTTGTTTTGGTATATAGAATGGATCATAATGGCGAATACATATTCTGTATCTTTTACCGAGGGACTCAATGGAGCAAAAGAATGGAATAGTCAAATGTTTGCTCTGGTGGAAGCGATAAGGCTCCAAAATAAACAAGAAAATCTTCAGGCTCGTTCCGATTTTACTTTTTGTACCATTTATAAATCTTTGAATTTGAATAACTCGTATCTAGATAAGGATGTTTGTATAGTACGAAATGTAATTAAATGTAGAGCTGAACTGCAGGCCTTGGGTGGAGGGGGTAAATTACAACTGTTCGCTCTGTAATTTCAAGGCTAAAGAAGATGATAGTTTCCATTTTTTAGCGATTTGTCCAATCTTGGGAACAATTAGGAAACAATATTTTGGGAAATTGGAGTTGAGTTGGGAGGAATTACTTAACAGCTGAACCGGGATAATTGGAAATATCTTGCTCGGTACATACAACCGACTTGGCAATTTAGATGGGAATTAATCCGCTAATTCAATTATTAACTTTGTGAATTTGTGTTTGTTTTCATGTCTTAGCTCCCCCTCAATCATTTGTTAATATTTGTGTTGCTGTTGGTAATCTTTGCTTAATGTTTATATTGTTTGTAATCTTTGCCTAGTTTTCATATGTATACATTTTTAGTTGTCGTCTTAGTATATATAGTATTTCTTGAGTGTGTGTGTGAGGGCGAGCGGTGTATGTCAGGGATAGGATAATTATTTCTTTTTGTTTTGTAATGTGTTGTTAGTGTTATGCATGTAACACATAGAGCTAAAGGTGTTAAAGTAAGAAGGTTTAATAGTCTTCCAAACACTAACGGTAAAAAAAAACCACTGTCAAATAAGCTTGCAAAAAGAAATGATTTTAACCTTCATTGTACAATAAAGCTTTATTATTATTATTTTTATTATTACTGATAAGTACAGAAAAAATAGTTCAGTTAATGCAAGAAATAAGACAAAACTAAAACTGTTTTTAAGGAAATCGGTAATGTTTTCCTGCTTCACTGTCTGACATTTTAATTCTGAACACAATTAAGTCACTGCACAATTATTATTAATAATGAATTGTTATTTAAAAATGTAGCTTACTGCAATCAGCAGCAATATTGTTTACTCTTACTCAACACAACACTGATCTTACGACAATATAACAGAAGTAAACAAACAAGTGGCACTGATTGACGGGCGCGTCTGACCCACAGTGACGACGTGAGTACTGCAGTCAGGTTTGCCCACAGCTGTGCTTTGCTGTACACTAAGTGGTGCAAAACTGACACCCTTGCACGGAATCTGCAACGACACGCGTTTTACTGTCGCAAAACACATTTTTTTCTGATTATTGCGGATAAACCGGTGTTCCGGATAAACAAGGTTTTAGCGTATAATTAATATTTAAGTATGTATTAATTCTACTCGCTATCCTGCTTCTTTCGATGTAAAACCTATGAAAAACCAAAGCCTGTTAGAGAAATTTCAAAAAAAATCCGTAAGCAGCACTGCCGCATTACTATAGCCGAATTTTCTTATCAGGGAATAACTAGTATTACATAATGAGAGTTTCCTATGAGTTTTGTTCCTTGTTCCGGAAACTGTTCCAAATATACCTTTGCACAGGATTATAGTAAATTTAATTGCCTTTCGAATGATATAGCTCACAAATTGCACTCGGGTTTATGATTGGGAGAAATTGCACAATTACCTTATATTGATACTGAAAAAAACATTTATCTGGAGCTTCCTATCAGTTTTGTTCTTTGTTCCGGGGACTTTACCTGAATAAAATTACCTTTACACAAGATTGTAGTAAATTTAATTACCTTTCGAACAATATAGCTCAAAAATTGCACACGGGCTAATAAGTGGGAGAAATTGAGCAAAAACCTTACACGGATAATGAAAAAATTATTTATCAGGAGCTTCCTGTCAATTTTGTCCCTTGTTCCGGGGACTGTACCTGAATTACTTTTGCACAGGATTGTAGCAAATTTAATTCCCTTTCGAACGATATAGCTCAAAAATTGCACATGGGCTTATGAGTGGGAGAAATTGTGCAAAAACCTTACATTGATAATGAAAAAAACATTTATCGTGAGCTTTTTATCAATTTTGTTCCTTGTTCCGGGGACTGTACCTGAATTACCTTTGCACAGGATTGTAGTATATTTAATTACCTTTCGAACAATATAGTTCAAAAACTGCACACGGGCTTATGAGTGGGAGAAATAATTCACTTTCCTCGATCTAACTTTGCCATTTTTTTTTGAACCAAACAAGCCACCATTTTGTGTAAAATTGAAAAATAAATATATCAGTGTCTGGGACATCCTACAAGGACCCTTACCACTAAAATTTCAGCTTTTTTGAAGCATATTTACTAGCATTTTACGAAGGTGGGGAAACCCCATATACTTATATACCCTTAAATCCCTACCAAAAAATGATTAATCGGTATAACTCCGCCATTTTGAATCGGACCGAAAAACAAAAAAAAAGTGTATCTGAAGAATCCTACTAGGACCCTTTCACCAAAAAATCAGCAATTTTGAAGCATATTTACTACCACTTATCAATCCGGAAATAAAACATATATATATAAAGTAATGAATTTTGGGTATTGTCTCCAAATGGTCTGAAACGGATAGAAACGAAGTTTTACCCTCCTCAGACCAACCATTTTCAAGTTCGGTTGAGTATAATAGCTCTTATTTTCTTCAAAAATTCGGCTAATAAAAAAATGTTCACTAAAAATAATTTCATCTTTAATTAAACAATTATTTTTCATATAATTTATATTTATTTGAGGAGGTATGCAGAAATTGCACACTCACAATGCCAAAAATAAAGAGCTGAAAAAAATAATTAAAATATAATGAAATGAAAACTAGTCAAAATTAAAAATCAACTTTATTGAACAACATAATGCACATTATTGTAAATACAAATTTTTGAAGATGAGTTGGATAATTAATTCACAAATGTAACTGTCTAAAATAGACAAACAACATTTAGCACAAGAATCTGTGTCCAACTCAACTGCCTTGATCTACAACGAATAAAGGGAAAACATTCACACCATGTCAATCACGGTTGCAGCAGAGAAACGTATAAAAGAAAAACACACTTTAGCATTAACAAAAATTAATTTAGATAGAATAGATTAAAATTTGTAATTAGCGCAATACTTCTTTTAACAAATTAGAAAAGAAGAATCAACCAACTTTAATATAGTAAAATAGAGTAACAGTTAACAACTTCAAACATCTCTTTAATATTATGAACATTTCAAATATAGTAACCTCATAATTTAGATTATCTCTACAAAATTAAAAGCAAAAGCTAAAAGGCGTAGAAAAAAATTTAATAATTAATTATAGTCCAGTCTTATATGTTAACTTTTCCAAGTAAATTAAGAAATAAATTTACTTTTGTATCAAAACCATTAACAAATAATGTTTTTTTTTGTTGTTAAATTAACAAATGAATTTAAAAAAAACTGTTAACTAAATAAAAGAAGAATAAATAATATTGGTGTTGAATAATTATTGATGCATGCAATGTTTAAATTAGTTGGGAACTGTTTTTAAATGGCTTTTTCTTGTAATATTATTAATAAAGTTAACTTGGGTTGGATGAAGACATACATAAGCAGTAAGCATATCCCATTAAATTACTAATAATGTAAACCAAAACATTATGCGATTAGAAAATTTAATAATTTTATAGAAAGAAATAATTTCTTTATCATACATATATCTTGTATCGGTTGATACATTATGAAATATAAATATAATTGTTGTTACCTATAAATATGTATTTTTGTGGGATGCATGTTGTATTCAAATAAAATCATTATTTCCAGTAAAATGTGTCATAATCCATCTTTCGATATCCGAATCCTTTCTGGCCGATCTATCACCGACTAAAAAAATATACAGTAACAGTAAAAAATGCCCAATCGTTATTTTTATGCCGTGTATCGACATTAGGAACTAATTTGAAAATCCATTAATGTAGTGAACTAATAAATTATTAAAAATTACAGTAGAAACAGAAATGAATTAAAAAATAATAGGCTAAGTTAAGCTGTTAGCTGTTATTTCTAAAGTCAAACAAATTATTACATTCTGTTTCATTTTAAAGTTATTAGTATCGTTCTGTAATTAGTATTGTGTAATTGTTTTATTAAATTTTATTAGTATAAAAAAGTGGATGAATTTATAAAAATAAATAAACGTTTTACAAGAATTTAAATGTAGGAAGTAGACATTACTAGCAGAAACACCAGCATTAGACTTATTTAATTTTTGAGTACTGATTTATGGGTGTTTTTTACATCCGCGATTTTTGTTATCTGAATCTCCCAACCAATTGTTGCAGAATATGCTGGATATGACAGGTTGTACCGAACAAAATATGTACGGTAAATTTTAGCGCTTCAAAATGTCCTTTAAATTTGCATCAGCAAAAACAGATTTTTGTGTGAAATTTTAATACATATCATTAAAAAAATGTATATCTGTAATTGAAAATTTAAATGAGAATGAAAACAAATTGTGTTTAAATAAATATTTAATATTTCAAAAAAGTTAAAACATAGAGGTCATTCAGTTATTGCAACTTGGAAAACAATTCAACTTACAATTTCTGCCGGAGTCGTCATTATTTTGGTGTTTGTTAATAGCGAGAAATAGTCGCTGTTGTTTAGATTAATGATAAAATGTACAATCATTTTGTAAGTAGAAGATAATGGATGGATATCAATTTTTATAAAAGTATTCTTATTTTATCTTAACTTAAAAATAATATAACACTTGCTAGTGTTGTCAGGAATTAAAGAAAGTAAAAGAATTAAAATAATAATATTTATAAAGAAAAAGCCACAACAATAACTTTAGTCAAATGATACAATTATTGTAATAAAATTAATGTTAAACACACCATGTATCAATACACATAAAAAATGAATTTATTTAGAGTTTGAAAATCATAGAAAATATGTGTAGAGTATCATGTAGCATCAATAATCAAAATAAATATTGCCATTTAAAATAATACAAAGGACAACATAATATATAAGCACAAAAACAAAATATAGGTTATGTTTTGAGCTTTATAACATTCTATCAAATGACTGGAGAAATACCACACAAACTATCTAAAAACTTTGGAGGTTTCGATTGGTCGTACATTAATAGATCAGTTGGAGAAAAGTGACAAAATATTTGATTTTTATTAAAAACATTATTATATAGGCCGTCCATCCGCCAATCTAGCATACCTTCTAATCTACAAATATATACATACATACACTTCATTATGGAGGGCAAGTCCAAGTAAAACATTCACAAACAAATAATTAATTATATTCATTCAAAGTGTCTTATACTAACTGTACATAACTTTTTTTAAATAGAACTAATGCAACACCCGATACGATAATACATTCTTTTAGTACTGTCATTAAATTGCCATAAAATTGGCTAAGGACGTATCTGTCGTCTACTATAACAAAAATGAGATCAAAAACATTTATTAACATGAATCACACATCATGAATGAGTATTTACGTTGTTCAGTCCTGCCTTACTTATTGTTCTTTTACTAACACATGAAAATATCATTCAGCTTACAATTATTGGAAGTTTTTACTTTGGCACAAGTTCCACTTGTTTTTTAAATGAAGTAATCACAAGCACTCGTACAAAAGCTATCTACTTTCATAGCAAAATGGAATGCAAAAGAAAACTGTTTGGAATTCTACTCCGGCAAACGCATGCGATAAAAAAATTTAAAAACATTTCGCTTAGTCAATACCGTAAAACAAACTATACAAATATTTTGGAATGACATTTTCATGTATTATACTAAACAGATACATTTTTGAATATTTATTAATATTAGATTATAGTATAAAAATGGAATTGAGCTGTGTATCGGGGCATCAACTTCCCTCAGTTTATATGTACACGACTTTGGTACGTTTTCACTAACGACTAGGCATCCACTGACGTGAAGCACCACACTCCTTAACTCTAATTACAAACATTGGGATTAGGTAATAATACAAGGGCAACTTAGTTTGGGCTCGTGAGCGCTTTGGATGTCAACACTGAGAGTTCACTATTTGACAGCAACAACACTTGATTTCTTTTTCGAAAGTTTATTTGGAAGACGAATCCGCTGTTTACTTTTAAATAAGTCTTTACCTCACTTCGTAAAAAAAAATTATAAATACAGTATTACTAAATCATATAAACAATAATAAATAACAAGCAACATGATGTCAAATTATACTGTATATACAGTGTTCCACATGCACTTTATGTTGTGTGATATGTACAATTCTATTTATATTGCCTCTGCTTTTGTACAAAATATTTAACAAAATTAAAATAATATACATAAAATATAGTAAGCCTATGTATATTTGGTGTCATTGTAACTCTAAAAAGATAAAATTTTAATTGAAAAAATTGTTTTTCGAAATAAAATACCTTTAAGAAAACGATAACGAATATTCAAATACACATTGGATATTTTGTTTGGAAAGTATTTAAAAAAGGTTAGCTATATAGTGTCTCAATACATAGTTTCCCTTAATGAAGACACCAAGAAAAGAAAGATTTTGTAGAATCTTACAGGTAACCAGTTATTCACTTTATATCACAGCAAAGGTATTAAACTAAAAGATAATTTAAGAAAATAAATCATTTAAATGCCATCAATTGAAAAAAAGAAAATACAATTATTAGGAATATTTACAGTTCTAAAGTAGCTTACTGGTTACCGAAGATACGTAGAAGTAATAAATAAATAACTGTTATTGTATATCAAACAGCAGATTCAATCTTATATTCAGTGTTGTCGTCGTCAACATATAGTGGTCGTGTGTCACACAAGATGGCCTTCTGTTTCAATAGCGTTAGCGTAGCTAAATGTGGAAAGTAGCGGTGGTGGCGCACTAAGTACAGTAACATCTGGTGGAGGTACGTTTCCTCGATGAGGTGGATGAGGCGGGTGTGTCGGCGTGTGACTCAGAGGAGGCTGAGCAAATTGCACCGGGGGCGGATATGCAACGTAGCGTGGATCCGGAGAAACATTGTAGTACGATCCATCAATCGCTTGACCACCTGGAACAGAATGTCAAATGTAAGTAAATTATTTACTTCTTTTGTGTCTTTAGAAAAATGTATAAGCAAATTTGAAGCAAGTACTTTACAGTTTTAAGACTCATAAAATGGTTGAACTGTATGTAGGATATGTGACAAGTTAAGTAGTTTGACCACATAATCTTTTCTGCTCCCAAATATGATGACAGATTATAGAAATCACTGTATAAACTTCATAAATAAATCCGTAGGAAACTTTACTTTTATTTTATTATCGTAGATTTTTACTGCTTCACTAAGAAAAAAAGAAAAATATTGTGTGTACGAAATTTGGAAGTACAAAATATTATTCTATGCTTTAATGAAGATAAATCATGGTTATTTTTAATGAAGGAAGAGCTTGTTCAGCATTCTTCCAAAGTATCAAATAAATATGGCAGTGTACATATCAATTTTATCTAATACCAATACCGCAATTTTATTATCAATACTGTTAAAAATGAACCATCAACCGAATTGCACCTTTGTTATTTAAAAATTTGTTTGCTTGTATCGTCAATATATTTTAAACCAATTATCTTGTGAATCGAGTCCGTTAGACAAACATTTTAAAATGAGCAAATTTTCAGGTTAGAGGTTTCAAATTTATGCAAGTTTGAAAACTATATAAAATTTTATTATGATATTTATATCAGATAAATGATCATATATGGCTTAGTTTCCCAACAGGTGGTATGTGAGTGCGTTTGTGTTTTCATTAATATTACTAAATAAAACTATGATTGCAGAGCTAGTATGTAGACTAGTACAGGCTGTTCGTGGAAAATAACATTAGAACCTGACATAGAAGCTCTAATAAGAAATAAGCAACAGCAACTTTCTCATTAAGTCTCCTGATTAAGCTATTTAGTGTTGAAAAATTTTATTTGCCTATTTTTAAAAACAATTACATATGACTGGCTTTTTATAGTTTAATGGATTTATGTTCTAAATTTTTTTTAAATTTTAATAAATTTCCATGTGTATACTGAACTCTTTAAACATAAGCAATAGTAAGCCACCACTTTACAAAATTCTCAGGCAGTATACAAGTAGAAATAGCTTGGGAATCATAAATTAAAAGAAGTTGGATCAGGTTGCAAATGACAAGTCCTGTTAGCAAAAATGATTAGTGAAGTATGCAAACAATTTGGACAAGCTACACTTAGGAATGATAGATTTATAACACTGCAGAATCTATTGAAAACCAATTACAATAAACTCCTTACCATTGTGTGCGTACGTGTTTCTATGAAGTCCGATAGTCTCAGCCTCCTTAATCTGATGTTGCATTTCGTAACCAGGATACTGGAACGGATATTCAATCTGCTCGATCAAGTAGGTGCTCGCAGCCGCTTTCCTGGCGTCCTCCTAATCAACAGTTCATCAATAATGTAAAATCTATTTATTCATGGATTCAGTATTATTCCATTTCAAAGTTAAAAAGACACAATATGTATGGATGTGTAACGTACACCATTGATATTTCACATGCATTAATTTGTTTGATAAATAATGAATGTAATTATTGTAAAAATAAATTAAACGATAAAAATAACTGAATTGAATAATATTAACTTATCAATTTCATTGTGCTAATGAATATTTATTTTGAAATTACTGAAAAATATTCTACTTTAAAAAGTAGGTTAATTAGGTTTTCTCTATGTCTGATAATTAGGCTGTAAATATAAACATTATTTACCCATTTTATCTGAGAGTCAGGAGCAGGAATAAATTATTATTTCATATCATTTTTACATGAATGCAAATTACAATAACTATATTGGTTTTAACAGTTTGTGTTTTATATTAGTATGTTACATGCTAGAGCCTAAATGGAAATTTGATTTTGACAAACGTGGTTTAGTGAAATTTGTCTTGGTGTTCTGAGATTCGAACTAAACGTTGTTAACATGATGGATATTTTATAAAGCTCAGTTTATAAGAGATCATACAAGTCTCAAGACACGATCAACGCTATATGGAAGGTTTCTGTATGGTCACTGTAAAGTACAGAAAGTGCCAGAACAAACTGATGTAAAAGGTATGTGACCAAACAATAAACACTAAGCGTTAAGGGTAATGTGAATTGGTTACTCACAATATTCATCTAACTGCGAGGTGGTTAACCTAACGTGTCACCCTCAATGCTAGCATTTAAACTTAAATTAAATTAGACATTACATTCTGACAGAGAATGGCGCTGCTGAAATTAGGTGTTAGACCTATTAGTGATGCTTCGCAACATTGAATTTTATAATGTATTATTGTTTGGTACTGGTATGTAATTGTATGTTGCAATAAAATATCTATTCTATTTTATCATGCTTTTCAAACAATCTTTATTATATAAGTTTTTGTGATTTATCCGAAAAAAATATTTAGTTGTATAAATGGGGAGAAAATATTTTGGTTTGTAATTTCAATAAATGGAGGTCCTACTGTAGTCATATTTTTGTTTTAAATATACATTCTAGAAATACAAACCAAATAATAATATCTATTTATTGTACAATGTTAGAGCAGTTTAATATTTCCAAGTGGAATAAACCGTTAACATGCTCTCTATCTTGTTCAAGATCGTCAGACAGTAAATAAACAACTACAGGCACTGCTAACAAGATATTAATCATTAATTTTGCACCAGCAGAGGTACCTTTACTATGCAAAAGTACTACAAGTAATATGTGCCAAGTAGGTATTTTAGCTTCTTAGCCCATTTCTAGTTTCTAGAATGTTCGTGGACGTTCCGGAACAGGATGTCCCTTCGTTGGTCCACAGACGTAAATAATTGAAATGCAAATGTTTTTCTCTCTATAACATTTTGGAACATTCTACAACATTCGAGATCATTGTAGAACATTCTGGCCAGTCTTGGCCACTTCAGCACTCTATTCCCAGCTGCTTCACTGAGAAGTAAAATGTTAATTGGTACGATGCACTCTTTTGACACTCTTCCGAACCCAAATCCTGCAGTTTTAAACCTAAACCTTCTTCGAGGGTGGGAGATGGAGGGCTATCGTATAACTCAGGAACAAACCACGCTTACATCAACAAACACTATCAAAAGGTTTTTGCATATTTCACCTCTTAGATTGTGGAGGGAAAAATGTTAAATATGAAAATTGCAGAGAATTAAATTTCCAATCACCAAGGTGGTCTCAGGTGTTTTTTTAAAACGTACCGTTGAAAAGCTACAGCTGTTAAAAAAGTCGGTAAACCAAAAAGTTGAAGGGAAAGCCATAAACTATGTAACCTACAGAATCGGCTCAGCGATCATTTGAAAGAACTTTGCGAGCTAAATCCAATGAGTACCTCAAATTGACCAGTCTAAAGTTATAAGCAGAAACGAGTCCAAAAGAGGGTGAAATAGTCTTTGGTCACTAATGACGTCAAAAATTTTGAACAAATGGACTTTTTCGAATGTGGATTTCTCCTAAATGTTTCCAAAAAAAAAAGCGGCATCTAATGGCCCAAACTCCAGTTCAGCCATTCTCAGTTGATGCCATCACAAACAGACAGACTGGATTTTATTATATGTATAGATATTTTCTATCTGGGTGACATTATAATAGATCCACTACTAGTATCAATAAGAAATTGTATGTTCTATTTAACACGTTCACAGCTTCGCAAATTCCATATTTGCTATTTGAGGAGCTGATCCTTTATTTTTTATATTTATAGTCTTAATGAGTAGAAATTACTTTATTTTTGAACCTTTCCACATTTTAATCAATAATATTTTAAGTCTGACACACATGTGCGCCCATAGCACATAGGCGTAAGATTTCCCTTTTTTCCATAGGTGCTGCTACAGTCGCACTTGTGAGTCCAACATTTATTGTTGCTTTATGTTTTGTTTTCTTTACAGATATGTACAAAATTCAACAGAATCAACATAAAGGTTGTCCAATTCACTCATCCTAAGTTTATATTAGGGTCAACACATTTAACTTCGGTACATTTTCTCTTGCGAGATGGACCAGGTTCACCATTATATCACATATTGACGTTATTGCAACAATAAACATTTCACTTCAAAACGTAAAATGTGTTTTATGTTATTGAATATATTACTAACAACACTACAACATCGCATAACCTCAATCACTAACAGCTATACTACAGTTTACTGCCAAATACGACGTTAGCGCTGAGCGTTCATGTGCGTCGGCCGCTTCTCATAGTGTTCAGTATCAAGCTCACATGTGCGTCCTTAGTGTTTTTTGTAATATTTATTTATGTTATTTGTTCAAATATCCAAGCCACAAAAATACATTAAACCACAATGATTTTGCGGTCTGATATCGAACAACACTAATGGCTCGTTGATGTATTGTAAATCAAACTTTAAGGAAATACAGTACAGTCTCTATAATCCGGCCGTTTAATACTCCGGCACGTCCAGTAATCCGGCGCTGTGTTTCCGCCGATTAGTCAGTAAATTTCTAGACATAATTTCTAGAAATTTCTAAAACATGTCTAGACGTGAGTCTCCACAACAACAGTACAGTAGTACATCGGCGTCTGCTACGGGAAGTTGAATACATTGTGATTGTTGCGAGTGAGTTAAGTGAAGACCGTGTTGTGAGAAGTACGGCTGCCGCGCACACAGTAAACAAGGACTCGGCGCTCTGTGCCTACGCAACTGCAATAACTTGGGCGAAAGAAAACGGAGTTTCAGCTTCCGACATATTGGGAAACGTGAAGGTCCCGGGTTCAACTCCCGGTCTTGGTCTATGTTTTTTCACTTGTAATTTTATTAAATATCCCTTGCTGAGGAAGTGTGTAAGCGGAAAAATCAAACAAAATATTTCCTTTAATGCAAAGAAGCAGAAAAGCATTACAAACCATTTTCTGTTGTTTAAGTAAATATAAAGTGTACAGTAGGTATTAAATTTTCATTTTGTGTATTTAGTGACTTTGTTCATCGATTAAAATACATATTGTACTGAACCTTTCTGTTTCATATCACAGTTTATTTTTCATAATAATTAACGAAATTTCTTTATACTTTACATAGTTAAAACGATTATTGTTATAGTTTTCGTGAGCAATAAAAATGTAGTTTATTGTTAAATTTCTTAATTTTTTAATTCACTCCCACTAATCCAGCATTTTTGGTAATCCGGCCTTATTAATCCCCATATAGGGCCAGATTACCGAGATCCTACTGTACTCAGTAAGGCAGCAGTCATGAAATCGGTTTGTTTACTTTCTACTTTTTTAGTGTAGGCCATAACTTTGTAATTGAAATTTACAACCGAGTTTACTTAAGCTATGTAAATTAGGCTTTACCTTGATGTCTTTCTTAGTAATCTTTAATCCAGAGTACCAGTTGAATAGATAAACGATAGCTATTGTTGTTCTAAATATTCATTGCATTTGAGGTAAGGTTTGATTACAATTAAAACTAACTACAATAAATTACCAGCAGAATTCACTTACAGTGTAGTCAGGGTTGCTATCGGAGTAACTTTCACTCTTCTCAGACACAGAACTTAAAGTTTCTCCCGTGACTGTCTCGTTATAACTGCTCGGAGCGTACATCTCAATAGTAGCTGATTTACTGCTACTCTGCTCACTCACACCTTGAATAATTAATAATTAAACAATTATTACAAACTGATCAAAGTTTAAAGTAAAATTTTATAAATCTAGGTTTTAAAAATTTAATTTGCATGAATAATATGACTTATAGGTGGGAAATTGTTTCATAATTTTGACTCCACAACCTTTGGCAGATCATTAATGTATTTTCCAGTGAAGTAGTTTTAATCACTCAATAAATATAATGCAAGAGATCCATGTGGACTACCAGATCCACAGAAGAGGGGAAGTTAGTGCACAAAGGTAGTGCAAGGTTGTAAAGGTTGGATCTACTGTGCATCCAACAACCACGGACCACATGGAATTTTGTGAACTATACTACTTGGACACATTTAATTCCTTTTCATCCAAAAACAAATCTATTCTTAAATTAAAAAAGAAAAATCATGAATGAAAATCTTGGTTATACTAATTTAATAAATATTTCAAAATAAATGTACATTGGTTTTTATAATTTTTGTGTTGAAATGGATAACATTAGCAAATCAAATAAACTGTAATTTCAAATACAAATATTCTTTAAAATGATTTGTAAATGAAAAATTAATTCAATTTGACAAAGGTGAATTACAACTTGAAACAATTACTGTAAAAACATCCTCTTTTATTCTTTTACTTCCACCCCAAAATAGAAATATAGCAATAAAATAAATCTATCAAACCTTCAATATGTTCTGCAAAGAGTGGATTTAAAAAACTTTTATAAAATGTAAAAAATAAAAAAATACGACTAGTGAAGAAAATGAGTTTATGGTTTAAAAATGTAAACTCTTTTAAACACAATAATTTCGTTAAAGTAAACAACTATACTTTCTTGGTTGAATGCAGTTGAAAAATACATCCCACTCAAAAAGTTTTAATGTTACTGATTTGTTTAAGAGTGGCTGTGTGTTGAAATGTTTTTAGTATTTTGTTTGTCTGTTGAATATATGTGGTCTTCCATAAGAGTTTGCCTACATTACAGCGTTCATAATTAAAAACTTTTTTATGATTACATTGTTGTAAAAATATAGTTTAAATTTCCATATTTATTAACCCATGTAGTTTCACATTAACTGTTAATTTTCAGAAGCTAATACAAGCAAATATTTAAAATTTACTGTACTCGTGAGATAACAAAGGCAAATAGTCTAAGATGAGTATTACGTACTTGTGAATCAATTATTAAAGGTTTCTGAATAAGCCTTTATCTTTCACTGAAAGCAATGTTGCAATGAATTTTAATCAAACACACTAGTAGCTGAAAATTGATTTATTATAATTAATACTTATTCTTATTTAATTTTTTTTTGCATATATATATTAATATCTAAATTTTGATACTGTATTTTAAAAATATATACATATATTAATATCGGGATTGTAATATTACTCTATCTTATCCGATATGAATAAATGTTTTCTTTGCTTTAAAAGTTATGTCAACCCCATTGGCTGTTTAGCAACTATGTCTGCATTCTCTTTATGAAGAGGAATGTTGTACATACTGTAACTTTATTCTAAGTTAAGTTAGTTATAATTTATAATTTGTAGCTCAAGTGTCACTGAAGATGATGTCTTTGTCATTGTAACGGGATTGTACAATACATGTTTTTAGTGAGAATGAGTTAAATTTTATTATTTTTGGACACAATTTATTTCCACTAGTAAACGCTCCATATTATTTATGAAAATGATTTGTTTACATTTCATAAGAAAAAGATTGATTTACGCTTAGATTTCCAATAATTTGAGTGTTTTGTTTAGTTAAAAAACATTGACTGTTCTAATGATCATTTCAGTATAAGTGGAATGAAAAGTTTGTAGATATTCTCGTATATTACATAAAATTGGTTTTTAATAAAAAAATTAAAAGATAAACTAAAGAAAGTGATCCAAATGTGAAATTACACATTACATAATAACTGTAAATCACCTGAAGATTCGAGACCTGATCTTCTTCTTTTCTTGTAAATGAAGCATGCCACCAGTCCGATGTTTAAAAGTAACAAACAGGCACCAGTGATGGCCACTGCTAGGGTAAGTAGTAAAGGCAGATCTGTTGCCATCAGAGGTAAATCTATAAAAATAATTTATAACAAAAATTGAATAAACCCACCTGTGATACGTTTGTTGGCACGTCGATGAAGACAACAGGCGACTAGAAGGACGTTGACTAAGAGGAGAAACGCACCAAGCACAGCCCCAACCACCAGTACCAAGTTGCCCCCACTGCTCTTTTCTTTACCACGGGACGCTACAGAAAGGGGCGCCACACCTATCCCAGCACCACCCAGATAGTTGCAGTTAGTAAGCATGAGCAAGTCAGGATTGGTTGCAGACTTTTCAATTTATTTAAATAGCACAGTTTTATGGTTAAAAAATTATGTAGCTCTAATTAGCTGTTATAATGATCTTGCAAATAATAATATACAAAATACTGCAACCAATTCTGAATATTTTATGAACAAAGACACATGGTAATGACATGATGATGATTAGTTTCTAAAATTCATGTAGGCCTATAACCTATAGTACTATTTTTGTTCTGATTAATATTATGCACAAAATTGCTGAGTGTACTATGGTCAACAAAGTGTGTAAATGATAAATTTATAAAACAAATGGGAATATTCAAAAGTTCAAAGTAGGAAAAAATTTTAATCTTTTCAAAATTTTGACAGAAAAATGTAAATACGCACTTAACAATTTACTTTATTTTAATGTTACTTTAAACTTTACAGTACTTTTCACAATTAATTAGTTGTAGGATATATAGAAGTTAAAGTATAATAAATTAATAGTTTATAGTTATTTAGTAATTTATTTAAAAATATTATAACTCATTGTCATTAAATAAGGTAAATAAAAGAAAAGTATGTTTTCAAATATGCAGATGCAAATGTTAGATAAATTAGTTTGACATCTAATAAAAATGATTTTTGTTAACTCTACAGGCAAGCTAATTGTTATTGGTTAAATTAAAGACAACTGAACAATCCATGCATATTAAAATTAAATAATATTTCTTTCTAGTAAAGTTAGTACATTATGTAAATTCCATGCACAGACTGATATATAATTGATTAGGCTGTTACTTTATTTTGGTTGATGAAAATTATGAAGTTTACAAATTAAATATTTCATGCACATTGATGTTAAGTTATATTTCATTCTCTTTAAAAACATTTTAATTTCAGGCTGTAATCTTATCATAAAATAATAAGTAAGTTACTATTTTGTGCTCTTATAATACCTCATATTCTTTTCAGTTGCAAGTTTTGTTAAACAGATGTATTGGTGAAGATAAATTTTGTTGTTCTATTACTACTAAAGTTTTAAATTTACAGTTGGAAGATTATCATTCAAAAATGCATTAAGAACATGATTATGATTCTGTAAACTATTATAACGTAAATCAGCTGTATTGATATAAGCAAAATTATATTCCTTACAATAATTTTTAAAGAATAGCGTTTGTTATAGTTAAAAAATGAATAAAACTCTGCCATGGTTAAAATAAAGGTCATAAACCAATTTTTTAAAAGGCTAACATTTTAATTTTAGCCCAGACATATTTATCACAGGGTTTGAATAACACTTCTACAGAATTTTATTTAGTTTGTTTGTTTTATTTTCTGTTTATTGTGTATTAAAAGTAAATAAAAAAACAATTTTGTTGATTCATTAAAAAATTAAAAAATTCTTGGTAGTCATACTAAAAATTGCTTGCTTTTCAAACGTATTTAACTAAGAGGCAAATTTTAATGAATTTAATCTTTTATTAGGTTAGTAATTTCTTTAGGAAAAATAAAAGTTTTGTTAAAACTAAAACAATATATTGATCTTACTTGATGTGGTAGCTTTCAGCGTGTCTGGGAGGTATCGACTGTTGCCGAGTCTATTAAACGACATTATACTGAACACATACTGCGTGGCCAACTGAAGATTCTGAACTGTGTAATGAGTAGTGTTCCCCGTATCTTCATAGCGGTAATTTGCATTAGGTTGCGTGACTGGACGAAACCGTAACCTATAGGATGCTGGTAATCCTCCATCAAAGCCCGGTGACCAGCCGAGAGTCAAAGAATCGTGGGTAACATTGAGGACTTTCAATTCATATGGCGCTTCAGGAGCTGAAGTTACAGAGAGAGCTACTGTCGATGTTGCAAACCCAAGTTCATTACGAGCTATACATTCGTATCTTCCGTAATCTGTGACTTCGACATTACGTACTTGTAATTCAGACTGGTAGTTGACTGCATCCAACTAGAAAAACAATAATGAAAATGATGAGATTTAAAATAATACTACAATAATAATAACAAAATTACTAAGCGTTGTATCTGTACGTTTTTAATTAATAATGTTTTTCTAAACCAGCCTAAACTTAAAAGGTGTCCAAAACGTGTTTGAACATTCAACAAAAATATCTCTGAATTTTTCTTTATATTTCACTTTTTTTTATTATATTTCTTTTTTTTAGGTTTATAAAGATTATACAATCATTTAGTATTTTAAGATAAATAAAATTAGTTTCTTCGATATTAACTTAAATAAATATAACTTTACCTGCTTGTATTCCAATCTGTATTTCTGAGGAGTATCAAGAGGAATCGCGTTGCCACCTCGAGTCCAAGTGAAATTCAATGCAGGCGAGCCAGAACCTTTACAATATAATCTACCCGTGTCACCGCTGTTACTCGCTGCTTTTGCCAAGTGTGGAGAAAGATCCATTTCCGGTTTATCTATGAAAAATGTTTAGAGGTTTTATAAAACAATAAATTACAATTTGATAATTATAACTGTTTTTGATTTTGTATATTTATAAAATCATTTACAAATAACTACTAAAAATAAACGGTATCAGTTAACTGACACAAACTTTCTCCCAACTTACTGTAGTCAAAATAATATTGTTTTTAATCATTTTATTTACTACTTTTAGAACAAAACAAAAAAATAATATTCTACCTACGTCAATCGTATAAAAAAATGATTGTCCCAGGCGGGATTCGATCGCGCGACCTTTGAATTACTGGCCGTGCTCGCTATCGTGGTGCTACCCCGTGCGGCCGCCGACGAGATGCTAGATTGACAACACAAACTTGTTTATTTTTAAAGATTTCCCCATAATTATAAAACGCTGAAGGTTTGATAAAAGCGGGTGGTGTCATTTTGTTTGGCATATGAAGCACTATAAATACTGAAAATTTGATCAAAATCGTTAGAGCCGTTTTTGAGAAATTTGCATTTTTGTCATTTTTTATGGGTTTTTAGGGGTAAATTACCCTTAAAAATTAAAAATTCCAAAAAATTTAAAAAAACGCCTGGAGATATTAGGGTTTAGTACCTACATACCAAATTTCATGAAAATCGGACCAATAGTGTCCTCTCTGGTCGTGTATACATACAGACAGACTGACAGACAGACACCACTCTAAAAACACTTTTTTGGGTTCAGGGAGCACCAAAACAAAAAATTCCTCTAAAAATATTTTTGGGTTCAGGGAGCACCAACACAGATAATTGCACTAAACAATTTTTTGGGGTTCTGGGAGCACCAAAACAGATAATTCAACTGAAAATTCAAATTCGAACATTTTTACGAAAACAATACTTTCTCCATATACTACGTATAGGGTGGAGAAAGTAAAAAACAAGTATATATTTAATATTTTTATTACAATAAACTAAATGTTTGAGGAAGTATTTCAACTAGTGGAAAAGATTGTGTTTAAACCACCAATTTGTGAACTTGAAAGAACAAACTATCTATGTAAAAAGTGGTAAGCCATTCCATTTTTGTTTCAAGTGATGGAAACCACTTTATGAATCAACTGTAGACCTAATTTATTACTATAAAGGTATTAAGGTGATACCTTTAGATGATTAAATATGTTTAAACTAAAAAGAACAATGAACTGTAAAATAGGAAAACATTTTGTAACAGGTTGTAGTCACAAGGAGAAATTATTGAAAACAATGTACATAGTTAAATGAAAATCAAACTAGGTATTTAAAATTTTAATTTGCACAGATATTACTAACCATTTCAAAATAGAGGTTTGATTTTGTCTCTAGATTTTTTAATTTGGTTAGATTTTGGAAAAATCCCAATTAGTATTATTTACTTTTAGGCTGAAGTACATGAATTTTAATTTTATTCATAGCCAATTTGGATTTAAATTTATTTCTATTTAGAGTAAATATTAGACAGTTGATTTACAAACTATCAAGAATTTCTAAAACTTACGTTTCACTATTAAGAAAACTTGTCTTGAAGTTTGATTGTTAAGACTATTGTTCACTACACAAAGAAAAGCACCAATATCTTCTTTAGAAGGGCTGTGTATTGTCAGATAGGAAGTGTTGTTTTTGAAACTTAATTGTGCTCTGCTCTCCAAGTTATAGTTCTGTCTTTTCCAAGTTATATGCTCGGCGCTAAGCGGATTCCCATCAACTTGACACCATAACTGAGCTTCTTCTTTTTCACCAACAGTTACGTTCTCACTCACTGCTAAGATTGTGGCTGGATCTGTACAAAATAAATT
>JAGFPH010000458.1:33445-51356 GCA_018207615.1 Philaenus spumarius
GTGTAAAGGTACAGACTCAATGCTGTGTGGGTTAATATTTCATCTGAACAGCCAAATTGGCTTCCAAAATTTTAAAAGTTTTCTTGGAGAGGTCAAAAATATCCCCGGACTCCTTTTGCCGAAGGGGGGAGTTCACTCCTTAACATGTTCACTCCTACGCAAATTTCGTATTTCCTATGCTAGGAGCTGACCTATTATTTTTTATATTTATAGTTTAAATGAGTAGAAATTACTTTATTTTTATTTTTTTAACCTTTCTACGTAATAATCGCTAATGTTTTAAAGCGGACGCACTTGTGCGTCCATAGCACATAGGCTTAAAATTGGCGTGTAAACCACGCAATGCATTTTGTATTGAAAATTCTTCCAGTACGGGGGTTGGCGTGCGAAGCACGCAATGCACTGTGTATTGAAAATACTCCCAATACAGGGGTTGGTGTGCAATGCACTGTGCGTTGGCCGCTTCTCATAGTGTTCAGTGTCAAGCTCACATGTAAGTCCTTAGCAGTAAATATAGCAAATTATCTGAATTTCGCTTGGTTTAATATTTATTGGATTTTAAAAGACTTTGAGCTACAGATTTTTATTAGAGTTATTTAATAATTAAAAAATATACTCTATTAAAAATAAATAGTTTTAAGTTTAAACAACTGGAGTATTATTTACTAGTAATCCTTATTGACTATCTTTTTACCATAATATTTGTCTTCATAATAATAACCAAACAAATCTTCAGAAATAAAATACTCTGAGGCTGTTTTATCAATTTAGTGTTATGGTTGAATAATTATTAGAATTACTATTTTTCTATCACTAAATTAGTCAATCAGCATGGCTAATTCTAAGAAATGAGAAATTGACTTTTCTGATTCTGCTTTTTTTTTGGTGGGGGGGGGGGGGAATGGCTCAAGACGTTTGTTTATAATGTGAATTGGAGATAATAAACAGAGTGATTCTGTAATATGTGGAGATAATTCAGGCTGTAGCCATATGGGTTAAAAATGTAAAAATAAAGAAAAAACTTCTTATAAACATATGTCCGGAAAAACTTGTTTTATTATCTATCCACCATTTTATTTTTTAAATAATTAATTTATAACTCTAAACCGCCTTAACTGAGTTGAAGTTTTGCTCATTACTCATCAATGTAAAGATCTACTGTGAACAAAATAATCATCTTGTTCTAATAATCCGTTTTGCAATGCTGGCCATTTAAATATTTTAAATGAAAATAATTCATAAACTTAACATTTTTATAAAAATGTCAAGAGTACATTTTTATAGACCCTATCATTTCTTTCAGTTTAAGTAACTGTCAAAACTGTTGAACAAAGGGTATCAGTAAAACAAAGTCCATTAGTATGACTTGTTTAACATCCATATTAGACCAGGCAAACTATTAAGATTTCGATCTGAATAAATAAATTTTTGCCTACAGCTCCGATTTGGATGCAGTTTTCTGCATCGTGTTCAGAAAAATACTAGGAAAAAGTCTAAAAATGCTTTGCGGGTGCATAATTTTTTTGAAACCTCTGAAAATGGATAAAAAGCCGCAAAAATCGGTTCTCGGGGGCGCTGATCTAATTTCTGACCATGGATCTGTGGGGAAATTTGTGAAGTTGCAACAGAGACTTGACAATTTTCTCTCAGATGTTTTGGGGTGCTGATTTTATTTCTGACTATGAGAATCACCCCCGATGCACTGGGGGCTCCAAGGAGTCGGGGCCGAGGGGGGAAAAAACGCAAGGTTTTGAAATATTTTGAGATGACGAAGAGGATCAGGCCGATTCCCATGGCAGCTGTTTTGGCTTGTGCGCAGCTCTGAAGTGTTGGGAGTTGGATAATGAGGAGCTTCAGCCAGTCACCAGGATGCAGGCCCATCAACAATCATGAAAATGATTTTCTGCGGCTGCACTACAGGCTGCGTCCCAGCGTGTGGATGCAAAGAATTGTTTAGGCATCAAATGCTCAAACCCATCGGGTGATATGGATGCCAGCAACGAAAATGAGGAAGAAGTCAATGATAATAATGGCGGCTTATGAATAATTTTGGAAATCAAAATTGCTTTAATGAGAATTTTTTATTTTATACATTAGTATGTTTGTATTTACTATTCCAGATTTTTATTGCTAGTAGGCTACAGAATAAACAGAATTTTGGGAAAATATATAAACTTATTCTTTCTCTTTCCTTTGAACTTTTATGTCTTCTCTTTTTCATAAAAGATCATGTATATCGCCCCCCCCCCCCCCAGTGTACCGTAGGCCTTTCGAATTGTCAGAAATAAAATCATCACCCCCAAAAACCCACCCCCCGAGAGGAAATATTTAAGTCTCTACCGCAACTTCACAAATTTCCCCCCAGAGCCATGGTCAGAATTTTCAGTGCATCGGGGGCATTTCGTATGTTCAGAAATGAGATCAGCGTCCCCAAAAACTCTCAAGTACTGATTTTCATCCATTTTTAGAGGTTTAAAAAAAATTATGAACTTTATGCACCCGCGATGAATTTTTGCTTTCTCCCGAAACTGGTCATATATGTAGACTTTTTTCCTAGTATTTTTCTGAAGTGCATCCAAATCTTAGACATATAGGCAAAAATGTATTTATTTTTTAAGTACTTTGCCTGGTCTATATTAACAAAGCGGAGGATTGCCAAACCAATTGATTAAGTCGGAAGCTTTTTAAGCGATTTGAGTTATGTGTGTGAAACATTTAAACTGGTGTTACATTCATCTACTTACATTGGACTGTAATAGTGACAGTAATTGTAGAAGATCCTTCGCTATTGACAGCTTCACAAGTGTACAACCCTGCATCGGTTCTGTTCAATTTTGTAAAATTGAGAAGTGGTCCTTCGATGTGGAGATTCGGGCCTTGTATTAATGGGGAATTATCTTTAGTCCACGTGTAAGATATAGTTTGAGGGCGTCCTGCGGCTTGAGGTGCGACAACTAAGTTTTCGCCTTCAACTCCGTTCAGTTGTGTTTCGACAAGTTCGTTAAATTTGGGTTTATCTGAAATGCATAGTTTATAATCAAAAATAAAATACAAATGATATTTTTAATTTAGGTATCAGAATCCATTTTTACTTGCACAAAAGGAAAAGAATAGGAGGGGGGAGGAGACTGTTTAGTTATGATATAAGATATTAACAATTTAAAATATTAAAAATGAGTTGTTGTAATATACCAAGTGGTATACTTTGTAATGTACAGCAAATGTTATTAATAATGCTTCTAGATAGGATTTTAATTTTACATTTTTTAAAGTGAATGATCTAAAACTGCATTCAATTTTCATTTATAATATTATAAGGCCCACAAAGCCTGCTTGATCTATTTTTTTTTATCTTATCTGCCTTGCAAAAAATATTTAAATCAAGATCAAGTTTACGTTAAAAAATATTATGAAAAAAGTAGACATTCATGGTTAGAAGTAAATATTGAGCTTGACTTATAAGAAGATATATTGATAGAAAAAATCTTGAAAACAGAATCTCACAAGTAATACATTTATTAACTCAAACGCGTTTCAACAAAAAAATCGCCATCAATCAGTGTTGCACAAGCTACAATAATCAAACTATAACTAACCTAACAGTGTTTCATGCCCCGTTTTTATACAACACCAAAAGGGGCGTGGCTTAAGACATTAGTAAGGTGTTAACAAATGCTTAGCATTAGTATAAATAGTCTAAAATTAACTATATAACTAAACAAATTACTGAACTAATAATAATAGTCTCAAAAAAACACAATTTAAAAAAAATGTATGTTTTACATTTTATTTAAAAATAAAGTATTGCTTGAGATTATTATTAGTTTAGTAATTTGTTTAGATATATAATTAATTTTAGGCCAGCTATATTACTAACGCTAGGCATTTTTTAACATGTTACTAACAGACAGACTGCGGATGATAAAACGGACAGTTCGAACAACCTATCCCTAACCTTCCGTTTTTAGAAGAAAACGGAATCATAAAGCAACGGAAGGAAAAAAACGGATGGTGTAAACCTACACTAAGGTGAGGTCAAGAGTATTTGCCGCGTCATTGTGTGATAGTTCAGTTTGAGCGTACACCTCCTATTCACTTTCCTCCGAGCCGACCAACGCTGTATAGAACTGACACTAGCAGATGTCCCCGCACTTAATTTACGCCTTAACCAGTCAATACGTTGATATTATTAATGAAATCCGCCTATTCCGAATTCCCGTTAAACCAATCAGTGTTCTGTCCCAATTAGTTCGGAATAGCGGGACTCTACTGTAGTTTGATTATTGTAGCTCGTGCATCACTGAAGATGGCGACTTTATCATTGAAACGCTTTTGAGTTAGTAAATTAGTTGTGGGATTCTGTGTTCAAGTCTTAACAACTAGAAAAATGGGCCATTGAAACAAAGCTTAAATAATTTCCCCCACATTTAAAATGGATCAGCAGTGCTAATGGTATGATAAATCACATGCACAGTATGTATGTCTTTTACTATCCCATAAATGTTGCCGTTTAGTTTTATTGGCATTCATAAAAGCACAGTTCACTCTTACTTACACAAAACATTCATTGTAGTGGCATCATGAACACTCCTCTGCAGTGCCAAGTTAGTAGCCTGACAAGTATACACGATTCCATCTATTTCTGGTGTTATATTCAACTTTAACTGTATACTAGAGTAGGTACCACCATGAAGACCGGGCTTGGAAGAATTAGTAATACCCTCCGTGACGGGAATACCTTCTCTCCACCAGGACAGTTGTGCCGGAGGATTACTCGAACTCGCTTCACAAGTCAATGTAGCAGTAGTTCCTGCTCTGAGTTCTTCCGGATCTTTCCTTATTCTAACATGGTCCGGTGGAACTGTAACAAACGATACAACATTTAGAAAATAATATTTTCAATGGTTCTTAAATTATACTAGAAATGTTAAAATACTTACAATATACACTAAAAGTAATTGCTTCAAATAACGGAATCTGAGTTGCAGAATTAAAGGCTTCGCATTTATAGATGGCTTCATTGTCAGATACGTTCGTGTAGATCGTTACTTCCGATGAAACGGAGCGATCTAATGGTTTGGTTATTGATGGTATCTGTAATCAAAATTAATCGGTTAAATTGTTGAGTAAAAATATTTAATCTATTACAAAAAAGGTACTAAAAAATTACTAGAAGCAAATTATTTTCAGTATTTTAGGAAAAACAACCAAACAAATTTTAAAAAGTGTCTCTACATGTTTGTATGAAAGCGCATCTAACCAATGTTGAATATTGATAATACAGTAGACTCTCAAAAATTCGACTAATGGGGCGGATGGCCGATTCGGATTCCCCGGAGTCGGGTATAAGTTCAAGATAAGTCGGCCTTGCGGCCGATAAGAGCGATGGTAAGCCGTACATACTATCGCCACCGCACCGTGCCGATACCCAACGATACTTTAACACTCTGGCACATCAACTTATGGTCTGCAATATACATAATACTATACTGGACTGCAATTAAGTAAAACATAGAAACGAAAAAATTAGTATCGAACGGTTTTAATAAGAAATAATCTAAATTATAGTTCCAAACACTTTAAACAAACAAAAGAAACACAGTACGTAAAAACAACACTACAAGTTGGAAATTTATTTATAAAACTTAAGGAATGAAAATTTAATCCTAGAGATTTATTGAAGCAAACTAATAAAAAAAGAACGTACAACTAACGTAACTAACACATCAGTGTGGAAACTTCCACTGCCTTGTGAATCATAAACGACGTCAATTTCATTGAAACATGGAGCACCCAAAGGTGATCAATGAATTTCACTGATACATATCATTTATTTATGCTATGCGGAGTAATCGCGAAGGTTTTACCGATTTTTCGTACAAAAAAAAATATTCCCGATTTTTGTGATCCGGATTTATGAGTGTCTACTGTAATAATAAAATTAAGGTTAACTGCCTTAAGAACAAATATGATTCAAATTTATTAAAAAAACAACTGTTAATTGAATTAATTTGCATAATTTTAAAAGTCCATATTAAGCAAAACTTACTGGTCTGTATGTCTCTTGCCTAAAACTGTGTCACAAGAATCAAAGAAGGAAAATGTATGTATTTAAGTAATAAGAAGAGCTAGTACTGATAATGACTGACTCAGTATTTTTCAAAAAAAAGAAGGTTAAGAACGATTGATTGGTAATGCAAAATTGTACATTTTATAGTAAAATATCTAATCTATATTTATAGTTCAATAATAATTATTAATAGGTTCAAAAATATTTCTTTAGTTACTTCTTAACTCTATTTGCTAATTATTTTCACATTACCGACTCAACTTTGAAATTAAATGAAAAATTCTAATACAAGAAGTTAGGAAACATAAACTTTTTTTAAAAAAAAACATTTGTTTTCAACAATATTTAACAGCAAAATGTAATTACATATTTACCACGACGAATATATGCATTCAAATCTATCAACAGAAAGATCAAGCCATGCCAACTTTCATCCCAGGTTAAATATCATAAAACTATCTTGATATTTTCATTTTAAGAATGTCATGTCTATTTCTATGAATACATCTGTCAACAGCAAGTATGAACTAAATTTATTCAAAACACACATGAATCATTCATGACACAGGCATATTAGGAATGCCAACGTCTACATTGAAATAATCCTGGAGGTTTATCCAAAACCAGCCAGTAACAAAATACATTTAAATGATCAAGCTACAATTAATCTGTAACTATTTTATCTAACCAACTAAGAAAAGAGAAAGTGTTTTCTTCCGTTTTATTTTTCAAATTTATGTTCTTGTAAAAGAATATCGAAATGCACAATTTTGTTAAAGAAATAATTTAATAATGAAATGTTAACTCTCTAATCATTGTTGGATCCATGCTAATCATAGAATGACTTACCTTTTTGTCATTTTTATACCAGGTCAATGTTGCCGGAGGATGACCACCAGATGAAATACAAGAGATTCTTTGAACGCTTCCAGCTGCTACATGAACCCCTTCTGTGTAACCACTGATTATAGGTTGACCAGGTGGATCTAAACAATAAAAAGTGTTTTAATGATTTGAAAATCATAGTTATGGCAAATGGTGTAAATATTTAAATTCACTAGAAATATCAAAATATTTGGCAAAGTTGTTTCATTCAGGTAGTTTAAAAAATGTGGACTAATAATGCACATACATGATTATTACATTATTTAAATAAAAAGTTTTAATAATCATAGTTCTTTAAAAGCTCCGTTTTCTGCCTAGCCGCCATTTTTTGTTTAAAAAAAATAATTTTCATCTCTAGAAAGGTTTTTCTATTTCAGTTAAAATTTTGTACGATATTCACCGATGTACAAGGTCGTAGCCACGGAGGGAAGGGGGGCTGTTAGGGGGTCAACCCCCCACCCCAAAATCCCGAAATTTAGAAGTAATATTAATACTAGGATTAAAAAGTGCAAATAAAATTTTAAAATAGACAACACAACAGAGGATCCAGCAACAGGGGATTGTGCATTGCATGCATAATGATATTTAGATATATTTGATTAAACTACAATGTACAATACACAATATGGATGCACTAGGTTACAGCCTTACTCTCTTGTGAGCTTGATCTTATCTAAAATAAGAAAACTATGAAGGTTCAAGAAAAATATTTTACTCTAATAAAACACACAATGCATTGTGTATTGAAAATACTCCCAATACGGGGGTTGGTAAGTGAAGCATGCAATGCTCTGTGTATTGAAAAATTCCCAATACAGGGGTTGGCGTACGAAGCACGCAATGCATTGTGTATTAAAAATACTCCCAATGCAAGGGTTGGCTGCGAAGCACGCAATGCATTGTGCATTGAAAGTTTTCCCAATACGGGGGTTGGGGTACGAAGCACACAATGCATTGTGTATTGAAAATACTCCTAATATGGGGTTGGCGTGCATTGCACTGTGCGTCGGCCGCTTCTCATAGTGTTTAGTGTCAAGCTCACATGTGAATGAACGTGTTTAAAGGGTTTAAATTCAAATCCCCGGTTCTGACCTGACCCCCCACCCCCTTGAAAAGTTTTCCTGGTTATGGCCTTGCCAATGTACATAGGCCTACCTATTAAAAAAATCAACTTGTTTCAATTCTTTTAAAAATGGCAGCCATTTAAAGATTTTAAATGAAAATAACATCAAAACAGTATAAAAAAAGACAATTTTTTGTAGCCAGTTTAATTTTGAATCAAATAATACAAGTGTCAAAACTGTTGAACAAAGGGTAACAGTTAAGCAATAGTTTGATGGGTTCAACATCCATTCCAACAATTCATAGTCAATAATTAATTTGCAAGAGCAATTAATTAAATTGGACGCTGATTTAACACTACCCTTTGTCTGATAGTTTTGACATCTATACTATTCCATAGAAAATTAAACTGACTACAAAAATATACCCTTCATGCCCATATATACTCCCATTTTATTTTATATACTAGTAAGCCCCCGTGAAAAATCATAGGCTGAAAAATTAGATACACATCAGAAATACATCATTTAAAAAACAAACTATTAAAAAACAATGGATACTTTTGTAGGCCTACATAACTATGCTGACGGAGATTTTTAACTCGGTAAATGTGTACAATAATAAGGATTATAAAATTGTAGGCCTACTTGTTAAACATAGTGTATGTTATTATATATTTAAAGAAAGATACGAATACTATCTTTTAATTTCTTTTCATTCCATATTGATAGATCAAATGATTTAGAAGTTGTTAATATTATAGTACAGTAAAGAAATTAATAATTAAATATGTTTATATGTTATACGAAGATGTACGAATGTTTCCGAAGCTAAACGAATATCTCTTCATTAAATTTGTATAAACAAATAATATATTGAAGATAAAAGGTTATAACAGTTGAAGTTGTATACATAACCCCAAACCATAATCTACACTGGGTTTGTGTATTACAGATGATGGGTGAAATAAGCTGTTTAAATGTAGGAATGTTTCCGAAGTTAAAGGAATAGGCTAGGTATCTTTTCTTTAAATTTGCATATAAAAATATATTGATGATAAAAGGCTGTATTTTTATATAGTTTATAACCTCAAAGCAAATATTATAACTTATATTATAGCATACATTGGTTATTTAGCTCATATTAAAAAAAAATCAATTTCACAAGATATTATAACGATTGAAGTTGTAAACATAACCTCAAACTGTAATATACACTGGGTATGTTAAAATATTAAATATTACAGATGATGGGTGAAATCAGCTGTTATATTAAATGATACGCATGTACATATATATGCAAGGACGTACACTCGCTTTTATAGGAGTTGATTATAATTATCAAACAAACAATAAACATATATTTTACGATATCGTTGTGTGAGATGTCATTTGTAAGGGTTTTCAAAGGGTTGATGTTATTAATATATTTTTGGTAAAATGACTGGGGATGGAACCAGTCAAATTAAGTTCAAGTCAAACTCACACTTTTCAGGTTTATTGTTTGAGGGTTGAACATCATTTTGTGAGAAATATGTTGTAGATAATCTAACATTCTTGAGTAGAAAACTATGTAAGCAGCAAGTGTATTGTAGGCTATACTGTTGCAGTAAAGACTTACATAGAACAGTGATGGTGTGTGTACTGACAACATTCTCAGTCAGTTGCATGTTAAGGCCATGACAGATTACTACTAAAGCTCTTTTATCTGGTCCCACGATAGCAGAGGTATTAGACGTAGTGATCCATCCTCCTTCAGGAGCAATAACAGTACGCTGAGTAGCATTGCGAACACTTCGACCTCCAATTAACCATTTAATCTCTGCCGGAGGGTTACTTCCGGCAGTTACACAGGTCAGTGGAACTGTATCACCCACTCTGGCTTCAGTAGGTCCCGAGATAGTCACATGTGCAGGAGCAACTTTAGAAACAAACAATTAATTAACATAAATATTACATTGTTATGATGTACAATAAAACTTTTTTCATAAAATTAGAAATATTATTTAAACAATTTTCACTGAATAAAATCATTGTATTAAAAAACATAAAATACATACCGGTATCATTAAAACTTTTCAACTTATTAATCTGTTTCGAATTTTGAAACAGCCATACTAATTTTGACTATTTGAAAAATCCTGTAACAAAGCTCACTTTATATTTAAACAAAAAATATTTATCTAATCATGTGTACCTTTGTCAAGAAACTTAACCTTCCTTCTATCGTGCGCACTGATTTTGAAACACTATTGGGCGCTCAAGGAAATAATTTCCGGGTATATAAAAAAAAGCATTAACAAGAACATGAAAAAAATATGGTGTCCACAGAGTCTACTTCCAGTCTTTTCACAGATCACTTCACTTTATACAAATAACAATACTTAAGGGGGAAGTAGGGTTTGCTATCTTTTCTTAGAAAGAGGCTCAGGAAGTATGGTGAATTTTAGACTGGCAGCCTTATAAAATTTATGTTTTCCTCAAAAATCTATTAACCGGGAACACCAAAAGCGCCAAAAGAAGTTTAATAAATTCAGTTGACAGGTTGATTTAGTAAAACATATTTGACAGATTTGTATAATGTACAGCCCTACAGTGTAAATATTGTTAATTACATAAAATACTCAAAATGCAGAGCTGAGAATATCATAGATATGTTTTTAGAGGAAATCTGTTGGGTTAATCCTTTAGCAGGACAATAACTATACCCTATTGTAAGAAGACAATGGCAGACTGACCACACATTAATTAAAGCTCAGTGTCGGTTTTGTCAGTCTGAGATATTGTTGATGTATTTTACATAACAATAGAATGTCATTAGGATATTCCAACAAACATGCCTTTTGCATCTTAAAGATGAGAGGAGGCGACTGTCGAGTAAATTGACTGAATTTTTGATATATTTGCAAACGTTCAAAATACCAATAACAAATTTAAGAGAGAAAAAGACCAATTAGTGGTTAGATAGTTTAGCTCCATGGATATGGAAATTGTTGTTTTTATCAACAGGTAAAATAATATTCAATATTATTAACTTTTACCACATATAAGTGCTCCATTTTTGAATGGCTGGCTGGTATTGCTTACAAGTTTTTAGTCATATTACTTGTAGATTTAGTTTTATTTCATTGCCAAATTTAGTAAAAGAAAGTTATTCGGTAATAATGAGTCGAAGTTAAAAGTTCTGAATTGCAGGAAGTGTATGGGTTATATTTGAATCAACACACAATAAATTTTGATTTTTGACATTAACATTAAATGACTGAAAATTTATTAAAAGTATTAAATGAGGATTAACTATTTGTTTGCGGTTCAGTTAGTAATTTTAATTCTGTTTCTGGTTTAAAAGAGAAATAATATAATATTCAATATATTTTCACAACACTATTATTGACAATTTATTCAAAATATAAAATGATTGAACTTGTTCTACAAAATTCAGACACAAACTAAATGATTAAATTAGTGAAATTTGTAATAGGTACAGTAATTGTACTGGTCATTACAAAAATATTCACATCGGTTGTTAAAGAGATTTGGTATTTTAATTTAGTACCAACATTATTGCCAGGAAAGTAATTTGTTAAATAGAAATTGTAAACTGATTTTAAAATAATCTAAGGTTGAAGAATATTTCAGATATAAATTTAAAATATTAAATTTTAATTCTATTAAAAGTTTAAACTGTAGGTTTACGACCAGCTTAATCTTTATTATGCTATAAAATTCTACAAAGCAAAACAGTTTTATGCTTCTGAAAAGAAGTCAAATTACTTTATCTCAATTAAATTACGTATTTATAAGTTTTAAACTTGCAAACTAGAATCTGATCCAAATTAATAGGACTTGAGTATAAAATATAATTTTTAGTGAAAATAACGTAACGTGCAAGTTTCTTCTATAAAATAAATGTTTTAAATAAAATAACAGATATTAAATATTTTATGGTTTATATATTCTTATTGAGATACAGAAGAAATAAAGATAAAACTATATTTTTATGCCAAAATATCTACTTAGAACTTATAGCCGCACAACATTAGTAATAACTCCAGAACTACTGTGCTGATTTCAAAAAGATTTTCCCTAAATAGCATTTCCATCATCCAACAACTTTGACACTGATGAAAAATCATGATTTTACTTTATAGCAACACAAAAATGACATTAGTTTGAAATGTCGCTGAACTATAGTAACGACTTTAAGAATATTTTGGATCCGAATGTCATTTACATCATCCAACAACTTTGTCCTTGATCAAAAATGGGTTGTCACCGAGAATTTCCAGATTTGTGGATACATATAGGATAATTTTGTTCAAACTTGGGAAGACTCATACCTAATTTGATGAAACAAGTTTGACGTTCCTAAAAAGTAACAATGTGTGAGAAGAAACTGCATGAAAATTATACCTCTGGTTCTCAAATTATAAACAGAGAGACATTGCATTTTATATATTATAAAGTTTAATAGCTTCACTATCTCACTTTCAAGTACAATATAGACTTATCGAAAGGAAGTTTTGTAATTGTATTTTGAGATCCAATGGTCTGATTTTAATTCTGTTCAAATTATTTTAACATTTTATTTTCAAACGACACCTAGTTTTTTTTGCTGTTTTAAAAATTTAGAAAATTACAGCTAAAACATGGTTGTTAAAAAAGTTGCAAACTATTTGATACTAGAAACCCTGTAAACCACGTAAGGAAGGATTAATTCTTTATAAAAAAGTAGACAAGAAGGAGATTATAAAAGTATTTTTAGAAAATTATTGTTAAACTCTTGAATAACTAAGCAATCATGATGACAAAAAATTATTGCTAAAATGAAAATTCCTTTAGGACGAATCAAGTTGGATTAAGTTGTAACCCTGTATTTCTATATAAATAAATGTTAAAATAAATCATATATTTGAATGTTCAGTTACAATAAATGAGGCTGTGGCTATGTTTGAAAAATATTAGCTCAATCTAATTGGCAGATAGCAGTTGATTTTGATCGACAATTATTAATAGTAATTTTAAATTCCAAAAAAAATTACTGTGGCTAACTAGTAATAGAAACGGTATGAAACTTACACAAAACTGTAAGATTGACTTCGGCCTTGAGCGGCTCAGGACTCATAATGTTTGAAGCTTCACACCTATACTTCGCCTTATTGTCGCTCGTGTCTGCAGTAAAAGTATAAATATTTTCCGACAATCGACCTGCTGTTCTGTAAGCCATTCGGATTTGTTCTCCATTTTTGTACCAGATCAGTTGAGCAGGTGGGTTGCCCCCACGAGACCTGCAAATTAGTTCTACTGTTTGTCCTCTTCGTATCGTCTCACCTTCTGTGTATCCCTCGATATAGGGTGCACAAGGAGGATCTTAAAGTAGAATAATACCTCAAAATTAGTTATATGTTTATTGATATACACTGCATTTAAGTGAACAATTTATTTTCAAACTGTTATTACATAAAAAGATTCAATAAGCATTCCTAAATTTATTTATTTATTTTGCAAAATTGTATAGCGTTTAATAATAGTTCGAAAAAATCTTATCGCTAACAACATGAAACAGATAAAGTTATGATTTTATGAGAAATTGACATTGTCCAAAATTTAATTTAAATTTATTATTAACAACAACAAAATGTTAAGGTTATAAAATCTCAATTACATTTCATATAGCAAATAAAATGTTGAGTAAAAGGGTTATAATTATTGTAAAAGTTATTTTGGAACATTTAGAGAAGATTTTTGATGAGAGCTTCTGTATTTATCAGATAGTATTTTAACCTACCTAAAAGTAATTTAAACATGAATGTACAAAATAACACCACCAAAAATATAGATTTTCATAAAAATTTAAATTGCTATAGATAAAATAAAATAAAAATAACTGCTCTGTAAATACATAACCTTTAAGTTCCTGATGTTTGCTAGAGATTTCAAACTTATAAGCAAGCTTGTTGTTACGTAAATATAAAGTGGATTTTATATTTGCGATAAGTTTTTCTATTAAATTAAATTTTATGGTTGTAAAAAGAAGTATATAAACAGATAATAAGTGCATAAAATTATATAAGTAAATACAAGTCACACTTACATAAAACACTTAGTTGTACTGTAACTCGAAGTGGCATGTCTTCTGGTAGAGCTTCATGCCTAGCAGCGCAGGTATAATCGACATAATCATCTTCTGCTGTAGGCTGCAATGTTATCTTACTAGAAACAGTATATCGCTTTGCTTTTTGTCTCGGAATATTTATTTCCGTAATGTGATCTTCTCGTTTATCTAAAAAAAAATATAAAATTATAAGTAAAATAAACAAAATATTTTGAAGTTAAAATATGAGTTAAAGACAAATTAATGTTAAAACTGTAATACCTTAAAATATGGTAGTATTCAAATTAATTTCAAACAGACATGACTCGTAGGCCTACAAATATTTTCTCATTAGTGCTTCAGGGTATATCACAAAAATTAGTTTCTTTTAACAACTGTAGATGCTTTGAGCTTTCTTGAATTCAGTTCTTTAAAAGGTATAAATGTTAAAATAAAACAATAAATTTTGTATTTAAAAAATAAACTTTTTATATTTAAGACAGTTACATTTGAATTTGTTGAGTACTGCAGTGACGTTGTTGTTCTAGTGCTGATCTTATTTATAATTATTATTATTGCAAAGTTATGTTGTGCCTATGGGGACACTAATCCATAGATGTATATTTATTTTTTTACAATTTATGTACAATTTTTATGAAATGAATAACTGAATTTACAAATTGAAAGAAAGTAGTAATTATAAAATATTTCAACCAACCTAAATATGTTACTTTTTAAATTAAATTTTTTATTTGTTAAAATATTGTGGGAAAAGATATAAAATTTTACTAATTTTCAGATGGATTTTGTTAACAAATCCTACTACATTATTAACACAAAAAATGTTTGAAAAGAGGATATTTTTGTTTTAAGCCTAAGTAAGTTCAGGATAACAGTTTAAAATGTGCTAACATCAACTGAAATAATTGTATAAAAATCTGATGCAATTATTTTGTAATTACTGGGAAACCTAAAGAGAAGTACACATATCCCTGGACAAAATGTAAAGCCAACATACATCAAAATATTTTTTAAATACATTGGAAATAAAAAAAAAAAATATATATATATTCTGCAGAGGATCTCGCTTTTAATCAGACTGCTGAAGTTGGCACCAAAAAATGTTATTTTAATAAGGGAAAACTAACAAATAAAATCACAGTGCTATATGATGAGTATGCAAACAGTGTAAGTTCAATTAAAAGTGATGAAATCAAAGGAACAGGAACAGTTCAAAATGTGCACAGTTGTGAAAAAGATCAGCTGGAAGATAACATTATACACAATTGAGACTTTATGCACATGAACTTCCTTTGTGGAAGATGTTTGTCCTAGGCTACATGTCGAGGGTTACATGCAACCAAGTTTGTATTAATGTAACACAGCATTTATATCTGTTCATTTCCTTAGATTGTAAAAGAACAGAGAAAACTTTTACAAAATATTTACCCCATCCTGCAACAAACTAACAACAATATCACCAACTACTTAATTAAATAGTACCTCTTATGAATGAAAAGAATTGTCATTATTATATTGAATAACAAAACATTCATACATTTTGAATGTAATACTTTTTATGAACAAATAATAATAAAATACAGAAAATATAATGAGTGTTTTATTACTTACTATGCAATGTTTACTTAAGACTGCATGCTTTAATTTCAAAATAAATAAATTGTACTTTGTAAATTAAAAAGTTTCTTAAAGAAAATTATAAAACGTCCTTAGATAAAAGCTCTTCTTTTACTACAGCGAAACAAGATGAAAAGAAGGAACATTTTTTCAAGACTTCAGCTTGTGTTTTTTAAATACTAAAATATGTGATGTTTTTGTCACGCACATCACATTGCTGTCACACTAGAAAGCTCAAAAGCTTTTCAACTCTCCGCAGTAGAATTACGAAGATTTTGGCAGAAGTTTTCTACGACATTCATTTGACCCAAATACATGCTCTCAAATTTCAAGTCTAAAAGTTTAAAGTGATAAAACCACAAATTTTAATTGAAATAAAATAATTAAAGATATAAGGCAAGTGACGAGAGCCAACTCAGAATTCGTCTTAAAAAGGTGCCTGGTTCTAATCTTACAGAGTGATAAAAAACAAACTCAGTAAATCTTGGAATTTAGGCCTTAAATCCGAAGTGAATACCTCATAAAACACAACTTGATTTGCATCAACATAGATTTACGGCTGAAAATACAGTGTGTGCAAGTTACTGAATATGTTTAGCTTTCAGATTGTGCAAGCTGAGCAAAGAATATCTTCCACATTCTGTCAGATATGGGGGGCGGTGTTATGTTTACATTTCTTGATGAAATTGGACGAGTTTAATTCAGAAACTAAGCTAACCAAAAGAAAAGTTTACAGGAATTAAGCTAGCCGTTAATTGATTCTAGAAGCTGAACCTGCAATTAAGAGTAAACAACTTTTAAATTAGGTACAAGAAAGGATTCTGTATAATTTACCTGGTTATATTTGTGTTGCCGAGTAATTAACTAATTGAGTAATTATTAGAAAAGTGCTTCTTGGTAAATATTATTATTAGCGATATTAATTTTATAATTTGAACTTACAACCCATGTTAGCATTTTTAGTGTTCTCTAGTGTAACAGAATACTTGTAGTTTTATTTTAAGATGAATTTTTTCAGATGCTTTTTGTAATTCTAAATACAGAACAAACTTTTAAGGGGAAAAACAGTTTTTCAGTTGAATTTTTAGATGTTTTTAGATAAAAACGAAGGCTCGATTTTAATTTCAGCGAATCTGAAATAGGTACCTACAAAATGTTTCTTTAGTGGTACTTAAAACTAAATTTCACCTACAGTAAATATTTTTATCAGATTTAAGTATTATACATATTTACTATTAAATCACAAAATAAGTTAACATGCTTACCCAGTTTCAGTTCGACTTGCCCCCTGTACCAAACAATTTTTGCGGCAGGTTTTGAGTTCTTTACGAGACATTCCAATTGAAATTCTTCATTCTCTTTAATTTCAATTTTTGAATTCGCTGTGTAGTTGACCATCTCGATGGATGATGGTGGGGCTGTAACAAAATAATATTGGCATTGTTAATACATTTATTTGTTTACAAAGTTTTTAAATGGAGAAAGTAAAACACTTCCTAAAGTTATTGATTTAATAAATATATATACATTAGGTCTCCTAGACAAAAACAACATTTTTAATATTTATATATACATTATTCAGATGAGCAAACAAGAACATATACAGGGTGAGTATAAAGTCCTGTGATGGCTTAATATTATTTAAACCATTACAACTGGAACTGCAAAACTTGGCACATTTTTACTGGTCTTTAATAACTTTTTTAACACGTAATCAGTGGATCATAATCTCCTCTGGGAGACGGCATAGATGGTGTAAGAAGAAAATCTTAAATGTGAGCATAGGTTGAGTTGTATCAAACTAATGGTATTTATTAGTAGATCTCAATGTCGCAAATCCAACCTCAAAATGTTAAATTTATAAATAACTGATTCAAAGTTTAATCCCATCTTTTTTCAAAAAGAATCCTTTTTCAGTTTATAAACTGTGAGTACACTCTGTTTATAATGTATTTGTACGAAACATAAGGCAGGTTCTTGAAAATAATCACAATTATAATAAAATCATTTATGCAGTAAAAATTAGTGTTTCATTTAAAGCCCAAAATACAATCTTTTTTATGTAGAAATCTTGTAAAATTCCAGTCTTAAAGAGATAACACATGCACAGTCATATAACTTTATACCAGCATAGGTACACATAAAAAGCAAACACTGTCAAAA
>JAGFPH010000458.1:93533-108229 GCA_018207615.1 Philaenus spumarius
TGTACCTCTTTAAAATATCAGTATAGACAAAAATACCACTTTAAAATATAAGTATAGACAATCAATTAAATATGTATCTCTTTAAAATATCAGTATATACAAAAATACCCCTTTAAAATATAAGTATAGAAAATAAATTAAATACGTACCTCTTTAAAATATCAGTATAGACAAAAATGTATCTTTTTAAAACAAAAGTAGAGATAAAAAAAAACATATCTTTAAAATATTAGAATAAAAAAGTTTATATCTTTGAAATATCAGTATAGAAACAAAATTTATTTATTTCAAATATCGTTATGGGCAAAAAATACCTCTTTAAAATATCAGTATACACACAAAATTTACCGCTTTTAAATATCATTATATACTCAAAATTTCCTGCTTGAAAATGTTAGTATAGACTCAAAAGGTACCTCTTTAAAATATCATTATAGACAAACAAATTGTCCTCTTTAAAATATCAGAATAAACAAAAGTAATTCATAACGATCTAGTCCAAAGCAAATAACTCCGGATTGTGCCAATAAAATATACAAAAATAGAAAACAGATTATCCGCGAATCGTAAATGTTTTATTCGTTAAAGTGCATACAATTAATAACAACATTAGTTTTTGTTTTACATTCTTACAATCCACAGGGGTAGATAATATAATCTAGTAAATTTTAGGTTGTATTTTTAATTCGGTTAAAAGTATTAGCGACGGAGTGGATCTGGACTGCCTATCTTCAAATGGATAAAGGAAGGGATACGTTTTTCATCAGAAGATGGATCCAATCTAGAACCAATAAACGTGAAAGTTCTGAACACATTTTAATACAATTTTTCAAATGAAAAAAGCCTTTCCCTTTACATTGGACCGATATCAAATAGTGAGACAAAATCATTGGGGATTGTTAACGAAAAATGGAGAATGTGTGTTGAAGTAAGAGCATTGACTACATTGAAATAATTGGGTGTATAGGTCATGAGATAACGTGAAGACAGATGTGCAGAAGAGGGGAAGGGTAGTACAGTAGGGAAAATTAGAGACGTACCACCACCACGATTGCTACAAATTTAAATACATAGACCTGCATACTAGGGTATAGGAACGACGACTGGCACCTTTCAAGTCTTCAAATGTTGTAGCGCACAACTCTCTGGTACAGGCCATAAACCATGTTGTACTTACAGGTTAAATTATAAACTTGTCGCTAACTCAGTTGTCACTTTCAGAAAAATAACACGTTATATTAAAATCGTGTATACTAAATTTAAACTAAATAATTAATCTATTTCCAAAGGTACTTTAGTTTCGATAAAAATACAAAATGGCAGATTGTCAGGAAACAATGTTTCCAGACCTATGTTTACTCACGGTGTTTAAAAATATGAGCTAGAAGCTCACCTACTTGTTTATTGCATCATTTACAATGATTCGACCACGCAGCTGAACCGCTGACGAATTGAGCAAATTTCTAAAATTAAGTTTATAGGCCTTTGTTTTAGGGTTTCAACCAACAATTTGGGAAATAGGCCTATTCACGACGGTGCCGAATAGCTGCAAAATGGTTCGCACGCCATTCCGCTTATTGGGAGTATCGTCAATACACAATGCATTGTGTGCTTCGCACGCCATTCTGCATATTGGGAGTATCTTAAATACACAAAACATTGCGTGCTTCGCACGCCAACCCCACGCTAAAATCCACCACATGGCTTTGAACCGGGTACTTTTATGATATTTTACGTTTTGATCGATTTTGAGGGAACCAAGCGAGCAATAAGGTCGCGTAAAAAAACAAAATGTGCAGAATAACATCCTACATTTATATTAGTAGAAAAAGCTCTAAAAAAATAATTCTCGTAGGAAAAATTTCAAAAAATAGTTACTTCCTGTCAAAAAACGTGCTTCCGGTTGTTGGATTTTTTGGTTAACGAACTCCTCCGAGCGATGTATAAAAAAACCCAACATGTGTACCAAATCGATCTTAAAATGCGGCCGCTAGAGTGCGAACATATATATACAAATAGCCTATATATACATATCTATATATATAAAATTATAAATAACTAATGAGCTTGACTTGTGAAAAAGTAACTTAGATAAAATAAAACCTGAACACAAAATCTCACAATAAATACGTTTACTAACCTCAAACGCGTTTCAACGACAATGTCACCATCCTCAGTGATGCACGGGCTACAGTAACAAAACTATATGTAAATAAACATATATAGTAAAATCTATATATGATTTTTAATTGACACCACAAAAAGTGTTCTGGGGACCATGATCGGTGCTCATTTTCTACTCCCGACCTTGGGTCTTACCATAAGGGCCACTGCAATAGCTCATTTTTCCTATGGAAATTCGCTAATAAAAAGTTCCTGTCCAGCCGCAATTTTGTTTTTTTATATAATACATTATTTGTATATTTAGTAAGGTTTAACCGATTGATTTCAAACTTGACGCGCCATTCAATTACATAGGTGAATTTCTAGTCCACATTTATTTAACACCCCCACCGTACGGGGGTAGAGACGCATGAAACATCCTTTATAAACTGTTTAAATTATTTTGATGCAAGTAATGCAGCTGTGAAATGTTGACCAAATCGGGAGTTGTAATCGGGAACTTTTCCTGTACCTGCCAATGTTCACACCACATATTAAATGATGTATCTCACTTGCAAGGTTTGCTTGTGTTCGTAAAATAACAAAAGGGCTACCTCGTCACAAAAGATATTAGAATAAATTTTAATTCTATTTGCAGCCAACAATGGTGTTACTTAATATTAATTTATAAATTATTGTAATAATTTTGTAAGCTATACAATTCCCAGCTATATACTTTAAACCCGTATAGCTTAAAAATTAATCGTTATACATTATTTCTCAAAGGTGTTTTTTTTTTGTCGCTAAGCAATAGTTCCCTTAATTCTTCATCAAAATTAATTATTCAAACACAATTTTAAAACTTATGTTCCCCTCTATTGACGAAAAATGGACAAACAGCTTAAAAGTCATGTTTTCGTTACAAAAATTGATTAAAAACTTTTATATTATACTTCATATAATTCCCAATGAAAGGCGCCATCTATTAACAATCTGTTTAACTAGCATGACAGCTGTTAGTTAGATTGTTTACATTCTAAGATTCTATATGGAAACTGTTATTTATAAACCAACGTAAATAAATAAACGTAATTAACTGAATTAAATCAACGTGTTAAATCAGGTAAGTGTAGGCCTACTACAAACTTGCAACATATTCACACGGGTCAGCTAGTATCGTATAATTAATTGTGCTAAAGAAATAAACAAATTATTATCGATGATCATTGCAGATCTTATACCAATAACATTAAACAAAGTGCGACCTATATTTATCTAAAAATGAGTGTAATGGATGAAGTTATAACGTAATTTATTCATGTAAAATGTCGTTACATGATCGAATTACATCCGCTATATCCTCGACACTAAAATGATGCAGGATTTATTAAAGTAAAAAGATGCAATTTAATATTCACTGCCCTCTTTATATAAAAATTTTACCGCAGAATACATAAAGAATCTTTTATAAATGAAATAAAATACAGTGCATGTAAAAGAGTTTATTATCTTATTGCTTCCTTGTTCCAAGAAATGAATAAAACATAAATTCGAATGATTGCAAATTAAAACGGAATCTTAATTTTAATAAATCAATATTTTTGTTATTTCCGTTGTTGAACTAGCATTAAGCATTCCGTGGGGTATTAGTGTTGCGGATCTGTGAGCTGTAATCTGTGCTAGTTGTATTTCCGATTCTCCGATGGTCACCACGGTCACCTCATGAATCCTTAACTAGGTCCGAGTTGGTTTTTCTCTGCAAGACACGATTCCCCGACCTCTTTACCTTTGTCAAAGTCTGAACGTAGTTCAGTCGGTGAAGTTGCAAATAGATTTCTAAGCTACACTTTGATCCACGTAATTGACAACAGTTTTAAGTAAGGAAATTAAAAACAGAACGAAACAAATAAAATCAACAACCTAAGGCTGTAAGTTGAAAAGAGAGTTAAGAAACCATTAAGGTTTGCGCAAGGGCCTTAATGCAAACCAAACAATATTTTTACCTTCATGTCAAATTTTATGTTTCTACATCATACTTTTTGATATGTAGAGTACTGTACGTAGGAACTGCAGAAAGGATATTATTAACCTTAAACGTATTGCTTAAAGACCATAACGCATACCCAGACGTTTATGGTAAGAGGGCGGAAGTAAAGCAAACAGTGTTTGACCAGCTTTAATTCTGACAGGATATGACTAGTTATACGCTATTCTTCCGATATATCTGTTCTTTTCATTTTTTTTCAAAATTGTAGGCCTACTACAATAATTAATAAAAACCCCCAATGGACGTACAGAGTTCGTCTAAGCACAGTTGGAATAGAAATGCATTGACGTACAATGTTCGTCATAGCACAGATAGACTAGAAATGCATTGAAGTACGGTGTTCGTTATAGCACAGTTGGAATAGAAATGCAATGACGTACGGTGTTCGTCTTAGCACAGTTAGAATGGAAATTCATTGACGTGTACGTCATAGCACAGTTAGAATAGAAATTCATTGACGCACGACGCACGTTAGCACAGTTGGAATAGAAACACATTTACGTACGGCGTTCGTCATAGCAGAGTTAGAATAGAAATGCATTGACGTACGGTGAACGTCATAGCACAAATAGAAGAAATACATTGACGTACGGTGTGCGTCATAGCTCAGTTGGAATATAAATTCATTGACGTTCGGTGTTCGTCATAGTACAGTTGAAATAGAAATGCATTCACGTACGGTGCACGTCATTATGCGCAGAACACTTAGCGATTTGGTAAACACGTCAAAACCAGTATGTTTGCTATTAAAGACTAAATTTTAACCAACTTTATACATTTTGGTAAATGTTTTGAAAATTGCTTATTCACAAGCCCCTCAACGAGATTTGATATCAGACGCCGTTAACTCTAAAGTAGTAATTTACAAATAAATCGCACGAAAATAAAACAAAAGCACAGTTAAAGCAACAGGAAAATGTAGAGCATAGTGTCTCGGACAGGAAAGGGGGAGGGGGTAATTAATGCGAGCAGCAAGGTAAATGTAATGAAAAGGACATAATTATTTTACAGCCTCCTGTTAAAAGCAGGCTTTTACTGTAAAGAATGTTTTACCCAATGCGGACGTATTTATTAAAACACCATGTTTAATTTCTTAGGCTGATATTACGTTTTCAGAGCCGAATAAAATATGTCACAATGGATATTTTTTTGTGGTACAGTTTTTTTTAACAATTGTATGTTAAAAAAACAGAGGCGTGGTTGGCTTCGACCTGGAGACGGTTGGACCTGGCGTGGTTGGCAAAAAGTATGAAAAAAGTCATATTTGCTAACATCGCCTAAAAAAACTTTACTACTAAATTCGACAAATAATATTTAAAAAGGTTTTTCGGAAATCTTTTTCAAGTCCAATTTACCCGAAAATGGTAAAACTACCAACTTATTCAAAATACACAATCATTTACTTACAGTTCAAACATTGTCCTGTCTTTGTTAGACCCAGTCGTGACCTATTGTAGGCCTATATTACATTAAAAGTGATAATTAATTGTACGTTTTCATTGAACCAGAGGGTATTACTTTAATGAAACTGAGAACAAGTTTGAAATGTACGAACAGTGCATTGTGGAAAAAAGATGGCCGATATAAAAAGTCACTATTGTTTTCAATTTTATCAAGTTCATACTGAATGATAATTACTCGTAGTTTACTACGACACAAAACGTATTAAAATCTATATATAAAAAAACACCCCTTGTTTTAAATTTAAAAAGTTTTTAAATGAGCTTCAGATAACACCGAGCCTTATATAACTTACTAGTAAAAAACCCTGCGAGCTCCTCACGCCAACCACGTTGGAACTTTCTATACACATAATCATGTTATGTTTTCTTTATAATAAAGGTGTAGGATTAATAATAACCCCAAAGCTAAGATGGTAAATAATGTTAAATAATCAAATTATTTCGTATATTTTATAACAGCCGTTATAATAAAGATTAAAAGAACCAGCAAGGCTCAGGTATAAATTTTAATAAAAACCTAACCTAAAAGTTAGAAATACAAATAATTGCTTCAAAGTTTGAAATCAGCTGTTAATGGAAATATTGGAGTAAACAGTTGTTGAATCTGTTATTTTATTCAATTGGTTGCTATGGTAATAAATGTAAGTACATGTGTTGGTTCATCAGTCTAGGCCTAACCTAAGATTTTTTCCGACTAAATTTACAAATATAGTAGAGCGTCGATAATCCGAACGTCAATAATCCGAACGCGTTCTGAGACAGCCCCTGCAAACATATCGTTTTCGTTTTAGCTAATTCCAATTATTGCGTCGTTAATAATTTCACAAAAATCTTCAACGCAGTTTGACATTATTATCTCCTTTTTAAACACTTCTTAATACCTGCTCTCACACGCCCTCACAACAGACTTGCTGTCAGTATTTTCACTGTCACGCTAATAAGCTGCTTTACCGCTAACAGTAAATATACAGAAAGTTCATTTATTTCTCGTTGTGTAATCATTGTAACAGTGTGTCGTACTACAGTAGTGTACTGTACAGTATTTTTTTATTTTTCATTTGTGTTAACTATAAGGTACAAGTAAACTTTTAATTATGTACTGTACTATAATTGAGAGTTATAAGTGTAATCATGTTGGCCCTACTGTGTACGTGCAGGTTCTTCTAAATCATAATATTATGTAAGTAGTCTTGCATACTGTATTGTGATTACATTACTGCTTGTACTGTTTAAAAACTTTAATCGATTAAAGGGCATAAATGGCATTTTCTTGGTTGTTTTCAAAAATCCGAACAAATTGATAATCCGAATCCCCCTCGGTCCCAATTAGTTCGGATTTTCGACGCTCTACTATATTGGAATAAAAAAATGTTTTTATCAAAATGAATTATAGCCTATGTATGTTACTCGGGGATAGTGTAGATTTTTATTAGTAAAACTATTTTTCAATCGGTTCAGTAGTTCCAGAGATTACCCCCTACATACAAACAAACGAACACATTTTATCTCTTTATAATATTAGTATAGATATCGGCAATTTTCACTACGCTTGACGAGGAGCCTTTTCTGAAGTTTCCTACTGTATATTTAAATAATTCGACCACGCAGCTGAACCGCTGACGTGAGTTGAGCAAATTTCCAAAATTAAGTTTATATGCCTATATTTTAGGGGTTTCAACCAAAAATTTGGGAAATAGGTCTACTCACGAAGGCGTTGAACAGCTGTCTGTGTGTACGCAATATATTAGTAGAATTTGTTTGCACCACTTGGCTTAGAACCGGGTTCTTCTATGCTATTTTACGTTTTCGTCGATTTTGGGAGAACTAAGCGAGCTAGAAGGTCGCGTAAAAAAACAAAATTTGCAGAATAACATCCTACATTTATATTTTTAGAAAAAACTCTAAAAAAATTTCATTTTCGTAGTAAAAATGTAAAAAAATAGTTACTTCCGGTCAAAAACCGTACTTCCGGTTGTTGGATTTTTTTGGCTAACGAACTCGTCCGAGCGACGTAGACAACCAATATTAATACCAAATTTGAACCAAATCGGACTTAAAATGCGGCCGCTAGAGTGCGAACACATATATACATATATATATATATACATATATATATATATGAATTTTAATGACACCCCAAAACGTGTTCTGGGGACCATGATCGGTGCTCATTTGCTACTCCCGACCTTGGGTCTTACCATAAGGGCCACTGCAATAGCTCATTTTTCCTATGGAAATTCGCTAATAAGTAGCCTACTTTAGTTTCTTTCCCATTCAGGCAAGCGAAATGATTAGGAATATCCCAGAACAGAACTAATGATGATTAGAGCGATACTTAGAGCGATATGATGCTGATTTGACAATCTTGGTTTTCGACGAAAGTCTTGGCGGGGAACTTCTTTCTAAGTCGTTTTATGTCGCATAGTTAATAGTTTAAAAGAAGCATATAATATCAACTACTTTAAAAGCGCGTGTAGTCCGTACGTAAGGAACATTAATATAATATAACAGCTGATTTTACCCACCATCTGTAATACTTAAACAAACCCAGTGTAGATTATACTTTAGGGTTGTGTTTACAACGTCAATCATTGTAATTCTTTATGAAGTTGATTTTCTTAAATATGAGTTATATAACTAATGCATGCTATAATACTTTATCATATTTGCTTTGAGGTTGTAAACTGTATATAAGTGCAACCTTTTATCATCAATATATTTGTTTATACAAATTTAAAGAACAGATATCTATTCGTTTAACTTCGGAAACATTCGTATATCTTCGTATAACATATAAACACTAGTGGACCCGGCAATGCTTCGCTATTGCTTAATTTGAAACTTTGAAAGCCTGTAATTCGTATCCCGTGTAATTCAACATCCTGTAATTCGTATCCCGTGTAATTCAACATAGGCCTAATGATTGTTACACATAATTAATAAAACAACTGATTTGAATCAAAAGTTTAATACAATTTTAGGTTAGGCCTTTAAAACCTATGAAATATAATAATTCAAACATCTAATATTACAATTTAACATTATATTATTGTTACACATTATAAATAAAACAGCTTATTTGGACCAAAGGTTTAACACAATTTTAGGTTAGGCCTATTATTATAAAATCAACACACTTTATTTGAAAGAGTTTGGAATTATCACCATAGTAACCAGAATAACACATTAATAAATACGAATCAGCTGTTTCATCTGTTATATGGCTGCTTATGGGAGGGATAAATTTTCGCATTTTCTACGCTTTAAATTCAAAATTTTGCAAAATCCTTTCTTAGTACGCCTCTACATTATTGGACGGATGTACCTTCCAAATTTCAAGTCTCTAGCTTTAATAGAATCGGCTCTGCGTTGTTCGTCAGTCAGGACATTGCATTTTATATAAGAGATATTCGATTAACAATTTCTTCACTATACTATTAATAACTTCTAAATCATTTGATCTATCAATATGAAATAAAAAGGAATTAAAAGATAATATTTGTATCTTTCTTTAAATATATAATAACGTAGAATATGTAAATAAAGATGTTCAACAAATAGGCCTACATTTTTAAAAATCTTTATTATTGTACACATTTACCGAGTTAAAAATCCCCGTCAGCATAGTTTAGATAGGTCTAGATAAGTAATCCTTTATGTTGTTTTTAAATATTTTGTTTTGTAAATGATGTATTTCTAATGTGTATATAATTAATCAGCCTGTGATTTTCACGGAGCTTACTAGTTTAACATAAAACAAAGATTCACTAATAAACATTCATATGAACAAAAATACATACAGTACATCATCAAGTTTTTTTTTATAAATAAATATTGAGCTTGGGTGTGAGTAAATATAATAATGAACCGCTGACGTGAGTTGAGCAAATTTGCAAAATTAGGTTTATAGGCTTATGTTTTAGGGTTTCAACCAACAATTTGGGAAATATGTCTATTCACGACGGTGCTGAATAGCTGCAAAAATGGTTCGCACGCCGTTCCGCATATCGGGAGTATCTTCAATACACAAAGCATTGCGTGCTTCGCACGCCAACTCCCGTATTGGGCGTATCTTCAATACACAATGCATTGCGTGCTTCGCACGCCAAACCCCGTATTGGGAGTATCTTCAATACACAATGCATTGCGTGCTTCGCACGCCATTTCGAATATTGGGAGTATCTTCAACACACAAAGCATTGTGTGCTTCGCACGCAAAACACCGTATTGGAAGTATCTTCAATACACAAAGCATTGCGTGCTTCGCACGCCAACTCCCGTATTGGGAGTATCTTCAATACACAATGCATTGCGTGCTTCGCACGCCATTCCGAATATTGGGAGTATCTTCAATACACAAAGCATTGCGTGCTTCGCACGCCAACTCCCGTATTGGGAGTATCTTCAATACACAATTCATTGCGTGCTTCGCACGCCATTTCGAATATTGGGAGTATCTTCAACACACAAAGCATTGTGTGCTTCGCACGCAAAACCCCGTATTGGAAGTATCTTCAATACACAAAGCATTGCGTGCTTCGCACGCCAACTCCCGTATTGGGAGTATCTTCAATACACAATGCATTGCGTGCTTCGCACGCCATTTCGAATATTGGGAGTATCTTCAACACACAAAGCATTGTGTGCTTCGCACGCAAAACCCCGTATTGGAAGTATCTTCAACACACAATGTATTGCGTGCTTCGCACGCCAATCCCACGGTAGAATCTACCACATGGCTTCGAACCGGGTACTTCTACGGTAGTCCAACGTTTTGATCGATTTTGGAGGAACCAAGCGAGCTATAAGGTCGCGTAAAAAAAAACAAAATGTGCAGAATAACACCCTACATTTATATTTGTAGAAAAAACTATTAAAAAATCATTCTCGTAGGAAAAATCTCAAAAAATAGTTATTTCCGGTCAAAAAACGTGCTTCCGATTGTTGGATTTTTTTGCTAACGAACCGTTCAAGCGACGTAGACAACCAACATGAACAAACAAATTTGAACTAAATCGGACTTAAAATGCGGCCGCTAGAGTGCGAACACATATATATGTATATATATGATTTTTAATGACACCCCAAAACGTGTTCTGGGGACCATGATCGGTGCTCATTTGCTACTCCCGACCTTGAGTCTTACCATAAGGGCCACTGCAATAGCTCATTTTTCCTATGGAAATTCGCTAATAATCAAAATGTTATAGTTTTTTTTTATTATACCTCGTGCATCACTGAAGATGGCGACACTGTCTTGAAACGCGTTTGAGTGAATAAACGTATTAGTCGTGAGAGCCCGTGTTCAAGTTTTACTCTACGAAGCTGTTTTTACAATACAATGTAAGTACAATGCATATAATATTTCAAACAAATAAAAACTGTAAAAAATATAAAAAAAATTTAGAAAAATATGGCTTCATCGGAAACAATTTCAAATTACAGAACGAGAGAATCGAATTCAGCGCAAAAAGAGAATTGGGCGAATAATTAAACAATTTCGGCTGCAGAAGCGACCTAAGTGAATTACAGTAATTAAAGTGTTTGTAGCCTACAGTCCGAGTCAAAAGACTGTACCGATGCAGAAGCTTAAACATTATAATTAAAAATCCTTTCAAATACGTTATCACAGTCTTGAAAAGGATTAAAAAAACACTGACATTTCTTCCCACCCCCACCTCTATAAAACTTGATAGTCTCTTTAACTTTGTAACTGGTGAGATGTATGATTGAATTATCAATACAGCGAGCCATAATAAAGCGAATAAAAAACAATCTCAGATTGTGTCTTAATCGTTATATTGTATTGTTAAGGAATTAAGTGAAAAGTTATAAATGACGTTTACTGGCGGTAGTATCACAGATTGTAGCATGCTGAGAACATTACCAATTTAATCTCAACTTTGTTTTACGATTATTTCATGGCAGTTGTCGAGCAACTTCTTGTCTTAATTATTATATCTATCACAATCTTGTTTGTAAATCGAAAAACTAACATTCTCAACTCGCCTTATTTAAAATTGTGGTTTTTAACGCTCAAGTTACTCGTCTGCTCCAGTGTTTACTGTGTAACACTATTAAACTGTGATTCGTAAATTTGGTCACTTGCACCGAGTTAAGTCAACAACTCTCCTGAAACATGTGTATAACAACAATCGTAGCGAAACATAAATTTGCTAACTTGGTCAATATAGTTTTCACATTTCCGAAATTTTAAACACACCTGTATTCAGTAAACGAGAAAGCAACCGGAAACGCAACCGCTTCTCACTGTATCCCTATCTAAACAGTGCAATTTCTTGCAGCTGAACGCTTTGACGTTGCCTCATTTCAAACCATTTTATAAGTCTATCTTTTGTAATTGAGTGTTGAAAAAAAACTGAATATTCTTTATAAAATTTCGGATCCGGCTTGCAAATTATTTTTCATTATTAATTTTTTATTGTGTTAGGAAAAAATCAAACTTTGAACTTACAAATTGTCAATTACATAACAAATCAAAAGCATTTAAAAGAATGTAAATTGTAAGACGGATGCGTATTGTGATTGTGCTTAAAATGAGACCTTGCAAACAATTTTATGATAAAAAGTAAACGAAATAAATGGTTTGAAATTTAACATTGCTCTTATGGGATAAAAATCCAAGATGGCCGCCACCAAAGCAGACCCTTATTTCACCAACATTGCAATAATTTCTATCCTCATCGGTCTTCCTCCAGCTATAAATAATTTAAAACATTTGTACATTTTATATCCTATTTAAATATATTTACTTTAGATTGGAAATGAATATATCAGGATCATTCAACCGCTTTAATAATCCTGTTCGTGCATATTTTTCAAATCAGCATTTTAATGCATTTCAGTTGCGTGTTATTCATGAAACATTCTGTTTTAACTAATTATTCAGATTTTATAATACATTGAAGTAATTTATGTAAAAATGTATTGTAAATAGAAACCTTTTAATCTAATTAAAAATGTAACTACATGATATGAAGCTGGAATAAACTTCTCTCCTTCAAACAATTGTATTTTATGTTCATTCATACGCGTTTACAGTATTTCTCTTTTACTGTGTAAATTAATTGAGGAAAAAATAAATACATTAAAGTTCTGTGTACATACGCAATTTAGTACCATTCATGTCATTAAATCTAATGATCGTCTGATAAAAAAATACACTTTTTTCTAATTCTTTTATTTTGTATAATTTTAAGGCTTATGTAATTGAATATTACAGAAGAGTAATTTAATGTTAAAAATAAATGTTATATACATGTTTTTCTGTACACCTTTGCATATAGGCTCGTCTTCGCTCCCGCTAAAAATTGTTTCTCATTAGATTTTTGTGAGAAATCTTACGTATCCGCATGTTGACAGGTGGTAAAAAAATATTTAAACAAATGTTTTAAAACAAATTTGAAGTATTGACATTTTCGTAACGAAAAATCTTTTAAGTTATTTGGACCATTTAAGTGAAATAGTTCTCTTGCAATTATTCTCTAAAATTTATCGTTTTAATTATTTTAGGGCTGATAAAACGCAATTCCAAAAATTGACGAAACTAGATTGAAATTAGTTCGTGGGTCCGGTACTCCTAAAATCAAGAAACCCATTGATAAGACAAGTGGCTCTAGATCGAGTCATTTTCAAGATAACAAGCTGCGACTCAGCATAAATGTTTAAAATATATATTTTAACTCCTATGTCAAGTTTCAATTCGATATATTAAAATTCAGCCAATTTAGAATGAGCCAACGTTTCATATATGAATGAGATTTCAACTATTAGTGATTTCCTCTGCTGCAAAATACATACCTGCAGTATCGAATTTTTTCCAGACAAACCATTGCTCGGAGGAAAGAAATACATATGACCTTTTTTATTGAAAAATACTTCCCCTACAATGTGGTATTTTTATTATTCTTTACCTTCATCCCAGCTCGAAATATTAAGAAATATCAGGAAAAAATGTATTTCGATTTTTTTTTCGATTTTGAGAAATCGATAGACTGGTAAACTTTTTTTTATATTAATCTACATACTTTAAGGTACTTATAAAAAAAATCAGCCTTATTGCAAATTACTGATAGTTTTAACCTACACCGACTGGGCTATTTGGTTTTCATTCCAAAGCAGTCATTTTTTAAAAGGTACAAATTTTATCTTTTCTCACAGATACTTTCCTATTATTAAAATTTGTTATACTTGAGATAAAACAACATTTAATCTTAGTAATTTTGTTTCTCTACAATGGCACGCCGGTAAATGAAATTAGTAGGGAAATTATAGGATACAATAATAATAAGATAGGTGGTAATTTGGTTATATATGAAATCGATTTAACAACTTTTTTTGGCTTGACTAGGGCATTTTTTCCATAAAATGTTTTTATTCAAATCAATACATAACAATGAAATCTTATAAACGAGATGAGTGTATTAAAATTTGTTAGACTCAATCTTAAATCTGGATCAAATTTAGAACATAAAATACTGAACCTTTAGCATATTCGCATGTTATACTGCATTACCCAAAACAAACAAAACTGAAATTTAATTTTGAAAGCAAAATGTATCAATATAACAAAATTCACGTTATTCACACAAAAACTCTGGTTCTACTGAGCCAATATCTAGGTCTCCGCAACCCAAATCCAAGTGCCTTTAGCCTAAGCAATCGTAGTTTCCGTAATAACATCTGAATATAATAATCTGTTTGCGTTTGCATCGCCGCGATGGTTGGTAAGCGAAGCAAACATGGAACGGGCCCTCTAGTTCATAAATACAAATATTTAATTGACCGAGCGTAAGCGAGGTCTCCGTTTTAACTCGACCGTTCGGCATTTCGTCTGTGTGTCTGTGTCTGTATGTCTGTCTCACGATTACGGCCTAACGCCTTGAACGATTTTGATGATTTTTTGCATGAATGTTCCTTATTCCTAGGCCGAGCCATGTATATATACTTTTTTTTCCATTTCTCATTTTTAACCCCTTAAATAAAATAAAAATGGCGGCCGGACCGTTTCTCTCAGTGTAAGCTTTTTCCAAAGCCAGTTTGTGGCTTAACCGTAAGTCGAA
>JAGFPH010000458.1:108329-133758 GCA_018207615.1 Philaenus spumarius
TGTGGCTTAACCGTAAGTCGAATTTAAAAACTAGTAAGATTTTGCTAATTAAAAGCAAATTAAATTTTAAACAAAATTGTATTCTTGATTTTTTCCGTATCTCTAACGGTAAGCTCACAAAATGGCAATAAACTTCGAATTTGTTAAAAATCGTCCAAGTTTTTGTATTTAAACCATGTTTTTATACGTTTATTCTAAACCAATTCAAAAGTGTTCCATAGCTTTTGTGTAGATAAAGGTTTAAAGAATTCATATATGCCAGTAAAAAAATTATTGAAGTAAAATTAAGAAAGTTACTAGGGGCTCTGCCCCTGGACGCTCCGCGTCCCAACCCCGCCTCGGCCTTCGGTCTCAGATGGCTGCTTCGCTTCGCTCGCAGGTGGAAAATTCGATAAAGAATCTCGTTAATCTTTTGCTCGTTTGTACATAGGTGACCGAGCATAAATTAGCTGTTTTATTTGGCAGCTGACTCAAACTCATTAAACATTATCTCCATAAGATTAACATGGGAAATTTGAAGGATTGTATACCGGAGCTCCTTCTCGGGTGAATAGCGGCTGAACGGATGATAATATATAAGACTTGACATATCTGTGAATGATTATGTTCAGTTTTTGATCCAAATTAGCTGTTTTATATATAATAGGTTTGTAACAACCAATGTTTGAATTGAATTAAAATATAGTTAGCATTTTTCGTTGATTTTTGTTTGTGTTTCTTTTTAGTTTGTCAATGTAACCTCAAAAAGGTAATACTACATTTGATACTGATTTGATCCAAATCAGTTGTTGATCAAAATCAGCTGTTTTAAGCTTTTCATACGAACAGCTGTTTTTGTGTCCCTGATAAAATCAATAGAAATCTTTCTTCCATAAGATTAACATTGAAACTTTGAGGGCCACTGAGGCGTAGCCCTAATGTCCTAGGACTTCGGTAAATGGCCTAAAACCTTCCCAGGGTTAACCTGTGTTACTATGCAAAATTTCAAAGCAATCGGATGGACGGTATACGAACGCAAAGTGGACAAAGAACCAAAAAAACCCCCCATAAGGAATACACAGCAAAAATTTGCATTTGATTATAACGTTTGTAAGGCGAAAGATACATGATTTGTAATGCTTGATGGCAAATCTGGGCGTGCATACCTTTAATTTAAGACCTCAATTATGAAAATCGGTCGGGTAGAAGAGCCGAACGGACTCGGAAAAGAAAAACAGAATTTTTTTAATATATAAGATTGGCTCAAGAAACAATCACGTTCAGTAACGAAAGGAAAATGTTTTACTTTAGGCCTACATAAAAAGTAGTAAAAATTATTGTAATTTTTTTCATAAATGTAAAAAAGTTTCGTAATTTAGTTCTAAATAGAATTGTATAAAAATATTTATCAATTTCAAATTTCTTATTTTGAAAACATCAGTTTTTATGTTGCTACTACAAGACTGCTAACAAAACTAGGCCTGTTTTGAATAGTAATTTAGGAATATATCATTTGCCAAAAAATGACATATTATTATAAGAAAGTGTAGAGGATAAATCAAAGAATTGAACTGTATACCTGTAAATTATCATTGTAAATTTCATAAAAGTATTTGACTTAGCTTTACTTGAATTACAAAATGAGATGAAACAAATGAAACCTCGCGGCGATAAAGGTCATACAAAAAATTACCGTAGGACACCGTGGGAAGTATTGGTACATGGGTTGAGATCACTATCACGACGTTTTAACATCGTTTGTTTTAATTATTTCTAATATTGGAATATGATATGGAACTTAAGGTAACTTATGATACATTGTTAAGTTCGAGTTATTTAAGTATGTAAATATTTAATTGTATGTTGTCCCTCTATAACGCGATATTTTTAGCTATCTTACGCATTATTAACCTAAATAAAACACAATGCCTCTAAAAGAAAATCTTTGGCACTTAAAGCTCAAGAAAAGAAATAAAAACGAGAACTAGAAATCCCGGAATCGCGGGGATTGTAAATAATGTTTCACTGACTAAACCTTGTGCTTACTTCCTTACTTGCACACTATTTTTAACCTAAGCTCAAAACCACATTTATTTGTTATTTCAACTAGCGAGGTCTACTGTTCACAGAACTACTAGTACATTACAATTAAGCATATATTAAATTTAAAGATTTTGTTTGTGACAGAATACACGATCTGTGATTTCTACTACGCCCTAAGTACGGTAGGCCTAAGCTAGCTGCGCGCGGCAACCAGTGTATTAGCCGTCCTGCTGACATTCTACCAGTGTATCGGGCAAGCGAAGGGAAATGAGTTAAGTGAGTCACTGCACTACGGCGCGGCGGATGTTTTTAGAAAGGTACCCCCGCCTCGACCCTAGCCCACCCGCCTTATCTGAAGGCCACGCGCGCAGCTAGATTGGGCCTAGTGTACTCGTAGCGTCTCTGAAAAGCGGTTGCGTTATCTTCTCACACAGTTCGCCAACGGTTGTCGGTGGGTTTTGTCTAAAACTACACCTGATAACAAATTAACCACTCTGTGCTAATTAACCAATATGCCAAATTGGTACAGATCCGTCTACACCCGATTCCACGTCCACTGTGCAGTAAAGAGCGCCCATAAGCCATGTTATCCTTACGACCGTCTCAGCGATAGTAGCCAACTGAAAAACATCAACTCCCATGCAACGCTCGGTCAGTTGACGCAACCCGCATGACAATAAACGTGATGATCGCTGTAATGGTAGTAACATGTCTATTCTCCCGTGTAAGGCCTGTACTGCTCGGTGAACGTGGAATCGAGTGTAGCTTCTTTATAATACTCCATACGTACGCATCGTGTAGTGCGAGGGATAAGAAATGTTCGCTCTGCAGGATTTTGCACTGTTTCAGAAGGTAGTATGAATCAATCGAAATGATTTTCTCGTTGTATGGCTAGTAACCTCGACCTGCTGAAACCATAGGCCCCTAAGAGGCAATTTTCGTGTTGGCGGAATTATTTCCCCAACAAAAGTCATCATAACTGTTCCCTATACTTGATTTATAGTCACAGGATTTTTTTGGTTATCCTCAGTGTAATAAGGGGTTGGGACATCAGTTTCACATACTAGAGATGGGCTTAAGGGTCTGCTGTAGTGTCGGCCATCTTGGATTTTTATCCCATAAGAGCAATGTTAAATTTCAAACCATTTATTTCGTTTACTTTTTATCATAAAATTGTTTGCAAGGTCTCATTTTAAGCAGTCACAATACGCATCAGTTTTGCATTTTACATTAAAAAAATGCTTTGATTTATTATTTAATTAACATTTTCTAAGTACAAAGTTTGAATTTTTTTCCTAACACAATACAAAATTAATAATGAAAAATAACTTGTAAGCCGGATCCGAAATTTTATAAAGAATATTCAGTTTTTTTTCAACAAAAGATAGACTTATTAAATGGTTTGAAATGAGGCAATGTCAAAGCGTTCAGCTGCAAGAAATTGCACTGTTTAGATAGGGATGCAGTAAGAAGCGGTTGCGTTTCCGGTTGCTTTCTCGTTTACTGGAGCAGACCCTTAAGCTGACCACTCTCTAAATTTTATGAATGAAGATAAAAAAACTCTTTTTGATTCGTTATAGAAATACTAAATAAATTCGAAGAAAATAGAAAACTATAGATGCAAATTGATATTTACTTCAGAATAAAAATATATTTTCACAACGTTTGAAATGTTCTCACTTTTGACAGCCGTATATGCGTTTGTTTCTTCATTTAATTAAATCAGAAATCTGTTCATATAAAATAATTAAATTTAAATTAGTTCAATTGTAAACTTCCAACGGTCATTTGATTTTGCGTGCACAATAGGTATACGTTTTGCAAAATACGTTCAGCGAATAATAAAACGTAATTAATTTATTAGTCAAACAGTATAATAGCATTTCCATATTATAACAAGCCTATTGTTATAATATACGTTACGAAGGCAATTGTTTTGTTATAAACTCGTATTATCGCTAATTAAGAATATAAATTGCTTGCGAAGCTATTGTGCAAGCAACCCCCCACTTGGCAAATGTTTCCCTTCGCGACCTTTGACCTAGCTTTCGTCCCTCGGGAGGCTTGGCTAAATCATGAAATCCTCCTCTCTAAGTTCTTTCTTTCTCCAAGTTCCTTGCGACAGTAATAAACATTTTCCTTCCGCTGACAATAACTTAAATAATAAATGTTACGTCTTAGATGTCCATCAAAATCATATTTGCACTTTTCTCTTGAAATTGTATATTGAAGAAACAATCCCAGAATCAAATAATTCGACCAGGCAGCTGAACCGCTGATGTGAGTTGAGCGAATTTCCAAAATAAGGTTTATAGGCCTATGTTTTAGGGTTTCAACCAACAATTTGGGAAATAGGTCTATTCACGACGGTGCTGAATAGCTGCAAAATGGGAGTATCTTTAATATACAAAGCATTGCGTGCTTCGCACACCAACTCCCGTATTGGGAGTATCTTCAACACACAAAGCATTACGTGCTTCGCACGCCAACCCCCGTATTGGGAGTATCTTCAATACACAATGTATTGCGTGCTTCGCACGCCAATACCACAGTGGAATCCACCACACGGCTTTGAACCGGGTACATCTATGGTATTTTACGTTTTGATCGATTTTGGGGGAACCAAGCGAGCTATAAGGTCGCGTAAAATAACAAAATGTGCAAAATAACATCCTACATTTATATTTGTAGAAAAAACGCAAAAACAAATTCAATCTCGTAGGAAAAACCTCAAAACATTGTTACTTCCGGTCAAAAAACGTGCTTCCGGTTGGTGGATTTTTTTGGCTAACGAACTCGTCCGAGCGACGTAGACAACCAACATGTGTACCAAATTTGAACCAAATCGGACTTAAAATGCGTCCGTTAGAGTGCGCACACATACATACATAAATATATACATATACATATACATATACATATATATATGATTTTTAATGACACCCCAAAACGTGTTCTGGAGACCATGATCGGTGCCCATTTGCTACTCCCGACCTTGGGTCTTACCATAAGGGCCACTGCAATAGCTCATTTTTCCTATGGAAATTCGCTAATAATAGAGAAGGTTATAATTGAAAAAAAACTCGCATTGTAAACGAAAAACTCTTTTCAAAGTTTACAAGGAAATGATTGTTTGTGTAATTAAAACTTCAAAACAAAAAAAGTAATTGAAACTATTTCGTCATCAGTGACACGTCATCACTCACTATAAATCCCATGATATTAGTTCGAATATCAAAGCTAGGAAGAAGAGTGCGATGTGGTTAAAGGCACTCGTCCAACCTGCTACAGTCGGAACCCCAAACACAGGTGCTTAGGTTCGATCCTGGTTACTGGCGCTATAAGTTGATTTCCGTCTTCATAAGTATAATTGACAGAAACTAAAAACGTCAAGAAAATACTTCAAGGCTAAGATGGTAAATAATATTTACTAAAGTCTAAATCAATATCTATATATAATATATAAAATTCAATGTATGTCCGTCTGTTTGTTTTTTATGCGTTACCAAACCGTCCATCCGATTGCTTTGAAATTTTGCATAGTAAGACAGGTTAACCCTGGGAAGGTTTTTGGCCATTTACCGAAGTCCTAGGACATTAGGGCTACGCCCCAGTGGCCCTCAAAGTTTCAATGTTAATCTTATGGAAGGTCAATCTTAAGGAAGAAGAAGAAAGATTTCTTTTGATTTTATCAGGGGCACAAAAAAACAGCTGTTCTTATGAAATGCTTAAAACAGCTGATTTTGATCAACAACTGATTTGGATCAAAAACTGAATATAATTTTAGGTTAGGCCTACAATGAACTATTTTTTTTTTTACAATGAACTATATAAAACACTTGGGCTAATTATTAGTATCGGGTTGATTTGTCTATCCGTGCAAAGCCGGGTCGGGCCAGCTAGTATTTAATAATAAACAAATCTAACCTAAGAATGATGTCAAAGTATAAAATCAGCTGTTAATGGAAATACCACTGGAGATAGGTTGCATGCCAGTGTATGGTGTAAACAGCTGTTTTCTACAAACACTGAACCTCTTATTCAACTCAGTTTTTTAAAGTGATTTTTGAAGTGTAAACTTTTATAAGCGCACCGAGTCCAAAAAATATGTATACATGTCTGTATAGCACAGTATATAGTGTTCTTGTTGCTGGGGGTGAATCGGATTTTACCGTCACGCGTTTTACCATGCACTTTGTGAAACGCTCCTAATGTGAAACGCTCCTAAAGTGAAACGCTTCAAAAGAGAAACGCTCTATTCCATCTGTTTGAAAAAGTTTTGGTCATGTCGAGATTCGAACCAGCAGAGTCAATCGACTAGTGTTTTAGCCGGTTAGGTCACAATCGCATTGCTAATTTAGTACATTTGAGTTAGATATATAATTGTAACAGATTGCCCTACGTCATAGGCTTAATCTGATAATGTTCATACAATGTAGACTATAGTTTAATTAGTAATACCTCTGAAATGGACATTGTACTTCCTAATTTTTTTATAATAATGCGTCGGAAATACATAAAATTAAACACACAAATAATTTTAGATTAGGCCTAGACAGAAGAACCCACACATGTTTCTTGAATGTATTTACATTCATTACCATAGCAACAAATAACAGACAAAACAGTTGATTCGAATGTATAATCTTTAATAATTTAGATTAAGTCTAGACTGATGAATAAACAAATGCTTTTGGAGTGTATTTACCTTCGTTACGATAACAGACAATCGAATAAAATTACAGGTAAACAGTTGATTCAGATGTCCACCTTAATAACAGAATACAATTTAAATTATGGCCTATGCTGAACTAACACAGCTGTTTTTTGCTTATTTATTGTCAAAGCAACAAATTTACAACCAATTTATTTTTTAGTTTAGGTTTACAAAAACTTTAAACTTCTCCCGTGTGGTCTTAAAGCACACAATTAAATTTTTTGGCCCGAATTATCTGTAATAAATTATTTGTGAATTTCTCGATTTTCCTTCAAACTAGAGGCTTTATTTTATGTGTATAACAGGCTGTGATTTCATAGTGTTTACGTAATTTTCCCACCAGTTCAAATTTCTAGTGTATTGGAAAGTATCATGGAGTAGCCTCTATCCATCTATTGGTAGCTCTTACCGACATATTTAGGGAAGATTTTTATTTTATGTGAATCAGTAAAAGTGAAACAACTACAGAATTTTATGTGACCAAAACGCACATCGCAATTCTTATCAAATTGCTACTCCAAACCACTCGGAAGTATTAAATATGCTCGTCCAACAAGTACAATAAAATCGCGATCCGTCCAAAGATCAAAGATTAAACGACTCAGGATTCCACGTGACAAGAATAACTAATCTCGAACCCAACCCAATTTTCCGTTCAGAGTTTAAACAGACTCGGATGTGTCTGAGGGTGTCAGCCTCATTCCAGTTACAATTAAAAACGTTTCAAGTTGAATGACGTCACAGTCGCACTGCTTCGCTCTGGCAGTAATAATGTGAACTAACTCTTCTTGCAAGATAAGCGGAAACTCGGTTTGCGGTGAAGCCGGGAGATTTTGTTAACGTTTTATTCTTGTTAGAATTGAGTTATATTTGTTCGACTCTAAGAAGGGTAACCTAGTTTCAGCGGCACTGTAAATCTCTGCCTTTATTTGCAAAACGAGGGAACTCTCCGAGCAATCTCTATATAATTACATCTACCGCTTTGGTTTATGTTGTAATTATTAAAAGTATGTTAATTCATTAAATTTCAGAAGCGGTCGTGATTAAATAAGCATGTTTTGGTCGAAATTCACAAAATTTGACTTTCCTTTAGAACATTCAGAAGCAACTTAAGGGTCTGCTCCAGTAAAAAATAAAATGGATTTTTATCCCATAAGAGCAATGTTAAATTTCATACCATTTATTTCGTTTACTTTTTTATCATAAAATAGTTTGCAAGGTCTCATTTTAAGCACAGTCACAATACGCATCCTTCTTGCAATTTACATTTTTAAAAATTTCTTTCATTTGTCAAGTAACTGACATTTTGTAAGTACAAAGTTTGATTTTTTTTCCTAACACAATAAAAAATTAATAATGAAAAATAATTTGCAAGCAGGATCCGAAAATTTATAAAGAATATTCAGTTTTTTTTCAACACGCAATTACAAAAGATAGACTTATAAAATGGTTTGAAATGAGGCAATGTCAAAGCGTTCAGCTGCATGAAATTGCACTGCTTAGATAGGGATACAGTGATACCGGAAGTGCGTTTCCTGTTGCTTTCTCGTTTACTGGAGCAGACCCTTAAGCTAAATTGTTTGTAATGAAAGCTCTCCATCCATAGATGATACTTTGTTCAAATAATAATATTTTTTTTGTAAACAAAATAAGTTACAAATTCATTTCCATACAATTAAGCGACAAAAGCACATATTTTGTTGATAAATAATCAGCTAATTTGATCGAAAATCAAAAGGTTGGTGCTTTGCACAGCAGATACTTGGCATTTAATTGATTTTTCTAATCATAAATAATAAGAAGTGATAGTAATTTTGAAATTAATCAAGAAATATTTTAAATTTTTCAGTGTTCTTTTAGCAATACTGTGTACTATTAGACAACATCTATTGTAATTCAGCTTAATTTATTAACTTATTTAATTGTGTACATAAAAATAAAAATAAATATTTAGAAAAGAACAATAAATAGTGACAATTAGGCAAACAAAATCTTCATTCTCTAACCTAAAATAAATATTGTTTTTGTGATTTAAAGGAATAAGAGCTTGATAATTTATTTCAATGCTGTGCCTAGACTACTGTGCGTCCGGGCTTTAGTTGGCAGTACAGGATATATGGGCGGCTGCGGGTCTACTAACCTTTCTGACAACATGCGACTGTGACTGTCGCCGCATGTCGACAAAGGCGTCATCGTTACTCACAGATGCATTAAAAAGGCTGTTCACAAGTTATAGTTACCAACTAGTCTTCAACTTATATTCAGTATTATTGTGAATGTCGATCAAATACAATTACGGCTGTGTAATAAATTTAAAAAAAGGAATGTAGTCTACAGTATGTTGTAAGATTGTTTTGCAGTAACCATAAACAAACAAAGAAACCCAAGACTACAAATATTATTTTTGTTATGAAGGAACAGTTTTGGGGCACTTAAGTGTTGTGACAACAGAAATAACCCAATGCTCTGGCGTTTCCTGTAAACAGATAAGGAATTCTCTTCTGTCCCATTTCATTGTTCAGTGTTAGTTTGTTCTCGGATGGTTTAGGGTGTGTTTGTCGATACAGTGGTGTACATTTTAGTGTTACAGAATTTAAAATATAATGTGAAACCACATTACTTATATTGGTTCATTATTGTAAAAAAGATAAAACTGTTAAACATTGCGTTTAAATTTATTTAAAGGCAAGCAGAAACACTGCGATGACACCGCGCCATTTACAAATAGGCCTACACAATGATAACTCCTGCGGCTCCTACTGCCTAAACTAAGCAGCCCAAATAAAAAAGTCAAATAACAAAAATTAAATTTATATATTATTGTACAACTTTCCCGCCTGAAAAAGTTGCCTGACCGAAAATTAAAAAAAACCTCCCTTACTACATTTATTATGTCTGTCTCAGTTGCGTTTCAGTTATAAAATCCTATACAAAATATATAACAAATGTATATACATTTCTTGGTGTCACATGAGGAAAGACAGTTTTATTAGCTTTAATTAAATTTGATACCATTTACAAAATTACGTCAACATCTACACATTCAGTGAATTCATAGAGCGACCGATGTCAGCAGTGCGGGTAGTAGTACGGAAACTTCGTATGAAATGCATTAGCATAGCCTTTACCGTACTGCTGCCAACTAAAGTCCGGACGCTTAGTAGAGTGAAACATTACAGACGTATTAAAACAAGTAGGCCTGAGTATAAATAGGTTATTGAGTTACTGCTCAAAATGACATAACGCTTTTGAGTTTAGTTTTAATTTATATAAAAATTATTAACCTAAATCATGGACAAGTTTTTATTGTGGGTCTAACAGTAATTATTCCTGTTAACATATAAGTTAAAGTACTAAAGGGTTTGTTCGTTCAACAAACATCGCGAAGAAGTAAATGCGAACAGATTATTATATATTTAGACAGAGGGACTTGGATCGGGGTATTTTGGTTACCTTCTCTAAATATAGGTTTATATTGTTTTTGTAATACTGTAGTACCAATGGAAAGTAAAACGTTCAATCTTATATTGCTAACAATTGGGCCAGGTGAGTGAGCAGGGGAATTACGAATTGTTCATACTTCATAGTTCATTAAGTGTTACTCACAGATAACTGATAGTCTGGCGTCAGCTCGTATCGCCTTGTGGACGTTGGATGGTCCGACTTGGCACTGAAATTCCGCGTCATCTTCCAAAGATGCGTTCACCACTCTTAGATTAAACACTCCGAAACTACTGTCTCCAATCACCGAGTACCTCGGGTAGCCAGGGATAACCGAACTGAAACCTGTAAGCAAACAAAAGTGAAGATTAGTACAGTTGCAAACATAACAATGGAACTAGGTAGAACAACATGAAAGTTTCAATCGGGGATGAAAAGGGGTGAGAATATCTCAAAATTTCAAATGGAACTTGTGTTACAAATATTTTTTAAATCTTGGCGAAGAAATTGTTTTAACCAACCTATACAAAATGATTAATATTTATATTATAAATAACGACAAAATGAAATGAAACTCTCCCTCAATCAAATTTTGTAAATATTTGAATTCCTTAAATCTTACGTAAAATTTACCTCATGAATATGCATTATTATCTGTGTTTACTTTCAGTGGGTTTGAAGGAATAGCCGATCTAAAAATTGTTAGATAGAACATATAATAATTATGCACATGAGGGTGGCCAGAGGAAATGGGAATTGTTTTAACATATTCTAAAACTACACATTAAAGTGAATCTACGAATTAAAAGAATCTAAACAGGAAACAAATATTATAGAATTACGAGAAATAAATACAATTCAAGTTTGCACTAGAGATAAGAAACTAAACAGTTCACAGACCCCGAAAATGGAAAATAATAACGATACAAAAAAATAAAACGATAAAAATATACGTAAAAATGTTTATAAATCTTAATAGTGAAATGTTTAAAACATAGAAAACGACAGTGAAAGTGAATCAACGAAAAAAGAACCACATATAATGGCAACTGCTTTTAACTGAACGTTACGTAATTCTTATAAATTTTAATTTGATTGTTCGTGAATAAATATTCCGTGCAACTGGATGAAATACTTCCATTAAACTATAAATAAATGTATATAAAAATAGTGTATTATGTATAAATATTCCGGTTATGACAGGATACGTAACTTCTGCGGCGAAACGTACCCAACACACAATAAGGTAAATTATATTTCTTTATACTGTTGCCAATTTCGTTGTATTGTGCAACAGAATTGCAACCCCTAAAAAGTCTGATTCAAACTAACTTCAATCAAGTTATGTTTTTAGTTTCAAAATCTGTATGTTGGTAGCACTTCTTACTTTTAGAAAAATTCGGCAACTCTGTTATATCGCTTCAGTAAAATGGCTGAAAGCCGCCAATGTGAATTCGCTTATTCAAGTTTTGGTGTTTGTTTTTTTTACTTGTTTATATTTTTAACATTTAATTTCCCGCCATCTTTGAAGGATATAGTTTCTTTATATACAGGGTGTCACGAAGATAATGTGCAGAAACTACCTGCAAAAGTAAAGAATAAAAGTTATACAAACATCGGTCCGAACACGCTTTGTTTTCCAGATATCCGCCAATTTGTTTTTTTTTTAACAAAATAATTCATAGCTAGAGAAATGTTTGATTGATTGAATTCAAACTTAGCATGAAGTTTAGCCTAACAATGATTTATCTCAAGAAAAATAAGTGGTTAATCGAATTATGCGTTTCAAAATGGCGGCTGTTTGAAAATTTCAAACCTAAATTACTGAAAAACCGTACATTAGTTACCGTAGGTTCTAAAACTGTAGGATAATAGTTAAGTTATGTGTAATAATTGGTTTGTTCAATCCGACATCCAATACCAACACAGTAAACACAATAATATTGTATGTATATATATTATGCTGTTATTATCTTTAACTTATACCCCGCGCGCGATAACTTTTCACTTGGGACTTGCACAGTTTGGCAACGCTGCGGGTCGGCTCGCTACCCCATCCCACTTATCAAATGTATCCGGTTGGACGATGACTCACAACTAGGCTCCTAGTAAAATTACACTTTTTCTTCAAAACTTAATGAAAAGTTCATTATGACTATGCATCTTAAAGATAATTTTCTAACAAGAAATAATATATAAAAATGTTTGTAATCAGACAACTATTGGAAAAAGGGTAAACTAAATATATTGTGATAGTTTTGCGGAAAAATTAACATTTAAATATAAAACAAATACTATTAACAAAATAATAAATTCAAAATAATATAAACTTTCAAAAATGTCGTTTTTAACCTGCTGACATTAAATATCTTATTGTAAAAAGTACAATACAAAGTACTTTTTTTTATACAAAATGGCGGATTACGGCTAAACTAAGCCAAAATCGAAAAATGTTATACTACATTTTCGACTTACTTTTGCATGTAAAATCTGAATCTGCATAGCCCGCTACAAAATTAACTAAAAACTTTGTTGAATTTAAAAAAATATATGATTTTAGGCTAATTTTGTTTGTTGTAGACAATTACCAAGAAATTATGTTTTTGTCGATAACTCGGTTATCCTTTGACCTACTGAAACTACAAAAAAAAACTACTGTCTGTCGTTAAAAAATAAAAATATTTTGTCTCTTGTAATTTTTTTTGTAAAGTTAACGGTTTTTAAGATATTCCACGTTAAAAATTTGTAACGGCCGCCATTTTGAAAATTATAAAAATAAATTCTTTGTGTTTGGTATACTACTTGTTAATTGTAACATATAAAATGCTTATTCTAAATTTGAACTTTATATCTTATCTATTTCCAGAGTTACAGTGAATTTTTGTAAAAAAACAAAATGGTGAATTACGGCTAAACTAACCCGAAATCGAAAAAATGTTATACTACATTTTCGACTTATTTTTGCATGTAGAATCTGAATCTGCATAGCCCGCTACGCTTTACTGAATCACCCTGTACATCTATAAACAATACTTATAATTGTCCAATTTTAATACATTTTAGATATTTATTATCAGCAATGTTATGATAAGAAATATTGAAAAATGTATCAGAAGAAATAAATAATAATTTGCAATTTCGAAAGAGCCTTCTCAGGAAGTGCACCTGTGAGTCAGCGCGATAAGACACATCCGCTCGTCTCAACAGTGCGACGTTGCCGATACCATTTTCACAGTAAACTCCAAAAATCCCAAGTGCAAAGTTATAGCGCGTGTAGTATAGTTAATATCCTTCATCCGATTGTTTTGACAGTTACATCACTCGATAAGAAACCAAAAGGGCCACAAAAAAGGTGTCTTGACATTTTTTGTTAAAACGTATTGTTTTTGAGTAATTTAGGTTTGAAATTTTCAAACAGCCGCCATTTTGAAAAGCTTGATTAGATATAGTTGCTTTTTTCTTGGTATAGATAATGGTTGGGTTAAAGTTCATAACAAGTTTGAATTCAATCAGTCAAACATTTATCTAAATATGAATTATTTTGTAAAAAAATGGCGGATATGTGGAAAACGAAGCATTTCCGGATCTATGTTTACATACATTTTTTTCTTTACTTTTACATGTAGAATGACCTCGCGAAGTTTCGTGAATCACCCGGAAAAGGTAAAGTTAAGTTTCATTGATGGTGAATCTCATCTACACTTATACCGAGCGTATTATGGTCAAGTGGTAATAGTTCAACTTAAGGCATTGTAGAGACCAGGTATAATACTTGTTCGATACACAAATGTAAGCTTAATTAATTTAAACTTAATGTTCAAGCAAAAACCATTCATCCGATAACAAATAAGTTATAATTATGGCTGACACCAAACTTCAACTTATTAACGAGATCCGTCATCAGTTTCTGGAACAATACAATCAAATCAGAAAACATGAACGCAATCTTAAACAAAAAGATTCGATAAAAACAAAACGTATGAAACAGGTGACAGTAAAAGCTCGGAAAGGAAGTGGCTTGAATGTGCGAGTATATAGGCTATAGGCGAGAACGTTTTATTGGCAAGTCGTCTTCCGAAAATGGCAAAAGTTACAACACGTACTCATCCCCCTTGGGGTTCCAGTCGGCACTTTGTAAACCACATTGTAAACAAAATGGAGGATTTGTTTTGTTAAAATAAAAGTATAGGCGAATAGATGATAGGTTACATTCGTTTGATAGACTTATCTTTAGTGTGTTTGAATTAAAGTCAATCCTGAAACGAGTTCAGAAAATATTAATCTTTGGTAGAACATATATATATATATATACAGAGTGATCTATTAAATTGTGAGGGGGGGGGCTTTACCGTAATTGTTAGGGCAATAAAAAACAATTTGTGAAATTTTGAAAAAATAATACCATTTTTCAGTATGGCGGCTAACTTATGATTTCTTATAGAAATCATTCTTTATTCCTTTTATACATTTTACATAACATTTTAAGGCTTTAATCTATGCATTTGATTCATAAACCCAACAGTTTTTGTGTAAATTTTATTTGAAATGTAAATTTTTCAAATTTTGAAAGGCCCTAGCAAAAATATTATTTCTGTTTAAAATATGCTTAAAATGTCATGTTTTATCAAGTCGCATTGTAAAAAGTACAGATTTTTACAAAATAAATTTGTTTGATGGCAGCAGTCAGTTTTTAAGTTGTTCACCTATAATAATTCTCGACCGGATTGGTTTTTTAATTGGTAATTTTTATGGTGGGATTTAATAAAACATGTAATTTAAAGCGTTTTTTAAATGGGAATTATATATTTAGCTCATAACCATAAGTAAAAGTACCCAGATATACAGTACAATTTACACGAAAACGGCTAGGTCAATAAAAAATAATCATAGATTAATTATGTGTAAAATTCAAAAATGGAATAAAAATAGTGGATTCTGTAAGAAATTTTAAAGTTGGCAGTTATATATTGTAAATATAGAATATCATAGGGTATGTATAAATGTATACATTTATTTATGTAGTATTTTCAATTTTTCGTATTTAAATAAATCACTAGGAGCTCTGCCGCTGGACGCTTCTCGTCCCAACCCCGCCTCGGTCTTGTTGTTGTTGTTGTTCGCTTCGCTCGCAGTTGAAAAACTCTCTAAAGGCTCGCGCTAATCTTTGGCTCGTTTGTACCTGGGTGAACAAGCATGGTTCAGTATTTTTAACATTTGGATTGTATCTATTCGAACATTTAGTGACTTTGAAGGAGGTATAAAAAGAAGCTGTACCTATTCGCCGTCTAAGTGACTTGAAAGGTGGTATAAAAAGAAGTTCAGATTTTAAATTTTATGCGCATTTTTCAGACTTTATGCGCGTTTTTGAAGACATAAGACCTAGCGCATTTAATTCCTGACGTCAAATAACCCCTGTATGCAAATTTTCATCAAAATCGTTAGAGCCGTTTTCGAGATCCGCGACAGATACAAAGATAGATACAAGAATTGCTCATTTAAAGTAATAGGATTTTTATTTAAATTAACTATTTAAGACATGTAACTCTTCATTTTTGTTACTTAAGAAAATCTGTGAATGGTGTAACACAAAGTAATTGTTTTTTAATACATAAAAAAACCAATCCACAAATTTAATCTGAACTAATTAAGATGAGTGAAAACTGCCTAAGTATATATCAATCAAAGTGGATGGCTTCCAGTAAGTAGGAAAAATACAGAAATTTACAAATAATAATTTAACTTTTTTTTAAATCTTATAAATAGCTATAAAGGACGTCATTTGTTTAATTAAAATAAATAGGTCTAAAGTTGGCTATAAACAGCTGCTGATTTCATACTTTGAATAATTTTCATTTCTATTTTTAGGTTATGATCTTTTGTTTAGAAGTAAGTATAGGCTTAAGTCGTGCTGGTTTTAACTTTTATTATAACTCCTGTCACAAACTTAACAATTATATTTTAAAATTTAAAATTATTTACCATCTTAGCTTTGAGGTTATTACTATTACAACTCTTTTTAATAAGAAATTATAAAACGTGTACGTGGAAGCAGCAAGGTTGGCGTGCGAGTAACACAAGTTTCTTGCAATACTTTATTCCCCCACTTTTTCCATATTCACGAATCACGTATATATTTGAATACTTAGCAATACTGAAACTAATTTCACTTCCTTTTCTTACTTCCCAAGGACAAATTTTCAAACCCTTGTAATTTCGTATAAACATTCTATTTACATTCGTCCGCAAGATTAAACAAATAAATGAAACGTGAAAATGTTAAATTTAAGCAGTGCCTGTAGAATACACAACGCGGCAACTTGACACCTGTGCTATCAATCAAGAAGGCACACCTTGTCGTCTAAATGGCCTAATCTAGACGGCTGTGATTAATCTTCTGTTTAGCCGCTGCATTACCCTCCTCAACAACTTCCTCAAAAGGTAGTTTCGTCTGAACTGATTAAGAAGGCTGTGCGGGGAAACCTTATCTTACAGTACCTGTTTTAGATAATGCTTAATTTATTATATTTAGTTTTAGAAAAGTTTGCATTTCTTGTCGCAAATTCTTTACTTAAAATGCCACGTATACAGGGTTAATAAATTCCTTCTCCCTTAACTTCTGAATGAACTTAAATAGAGGCAAACTCTTTTAAGGCTCGTCTATACCTTGAAGAAAACTCCCGAGTGTACAGTATGATTTCAACACAAAAGGTCTGACTGAAGCCGCAAAATCGTTGAAACATGCATTCGTAATAACGTGTTTCGGATTCTATTTATAAACTAATAATCTGGGAAACTACTTTAAGTTTTAAAGAAGGCTTTATATTTTTTACGTGTTAGCTTAAAATATGGAAATTATTGCTTAAAACTCCCAAAAAATGCGTTAAAAATAATAGATTTTTACTCAGTTAAATTGTTGATTAAAATGAGTTGCCGTCGATTTCTTTCAATTATGAGATATAAGATAAAAGCACAAAGCCTTTAAGAACACTTTAAGATGTTTCACAACTTTTTAGGTTGAAAAACGGCGTCCGAAACACGTTAGTACGAAGAGCATATTTTTGCTGTTTTACGCAAGGTATAGAAGACCCTTAACTACCTCAACTAAAAGGTCCGACATGTTAAATTGCATGGTCAAGGATCGTTTTGTTTTATGCTGAGTATTTTAATATGACAATGAGTAACCACTGCAGATTTTACTATAACCATCCAGGTGCAACTGTTATGTTACCTACTAAATGTCGCCTACACATCCTTGCTACAACTGGTGTGGGTTTAGAAATTTGAGTTTGAAACGTAAATGTGGACTAGTTTTAAATTAGAAACGTCCAACCAAAACTAATTTTCCCTAAAAAAAACCGACAAAAGGTGAACATTTTAAACCGATTTCCAGAAAATGTAAAACGACATTCCCGCTTTTGTAAGTGTAAGGTCAATTTTCTTCCGACTTAATAAGTTTATCTCGCATAAATATGTTGCTTTGATAAAAAAACTTTCGAGAGCTACTGAAGAGCAAACGGTGTATGAAATTGCTTCTTTGTGGAGCTCATATTGGCTCCCACTACAATTTGGCCCTCATTTCACTCGGCTACGTCCGTATTGTATAGACAGAAATAACGGACCTATCTATATAACTGGAGTAAACGTTGAACAGGCTTTGTGGTCGTGTATATTTTCACATTAGAACAAGATGCCGTGACGTTTCCACGCGGGTCAATAACATTTTGTGGTAAAACTGTGTGGGTAAAGTTCTGAATTCTGTGAATAACTGGATGCTGTTTATATAGGGCGGTACGTGCTTCCAAGTTGTCGACGAATAGAAAACTATTGTGATCTGCGTTTGCTGAGTCTCTTCAGTGAAATATTAATTCAATGCGCCGGTAGATTTTTTAGAACAGATGATTACATTGTTGGTTGTTGCCAGGCCACGTTGCTTATTATTACTTTCTTGTGTGAGGTTAGTTAACGCTGTAATGTATAGAGAAAGTTTTCTAGTATAGCATTATCCTCGATCATACGGGTGCAGCCAAAACGGATATTAGAACAAGTTGATTATTTCTTCCAAACAAAGTCTTTAGATTTATGAGTAACGTTACGTTTAGCCATTCTTCAAACATAAATTATTGAGTAAAAAAAATGGATAGAACAATAAGTGATTTTAGACATATGTTTATAGGAAGTTGTTTGTTTATTTTAATCCATATGTCCACCACCTGAACTATCTCCGTGAATTATTGAATCACCCTGTAACTATGCTAATATTATAAAGAGGTAAAATTTGTTTGTTTGTATGCAGGGGGTAATCTCTGGAACTACTGAACCGATTGAAAAAATAGTTTTACTAATAAAAAGCTACACTATCCCTGAGTAACGTAGGCTATAATTCATTTTGATAAAGGCATTTTTATTTCAATATTTATAAATTTAGTCGGAAAACATCTTAGGTTATTAATAGATTGATTTCTTGAATGTATTTACATTTAGTTACGTATTTAGTTATGTATTTACCATAACAACCAATTGAATAAAATAACAGATAAAACAGCTGTTTGCTATAATATTTCCATTAACAACTGATTTCAAACTTTGAAGCAATTATTTGTATTTATAACTTTTATGTTAGGTTTTTCAGTATATAACCGAGCCTATCTGGTTCTATTAACCTCTATTATAACTGCTGTTATAAAATAAACGAAATAATTTGATTTGAACATTTAACATTATTTACCATCTTAGTATTGGGGTTATTATGCTACACCTTTATTATAAAGAAAACGTAACATGATTATGTGTATAGAAGGTTCCAACGGGATTGGCGTGCGGAGCACGCAGGGGTACCCCTAGTAATATTATAAAGAGGTAAAATTTGTTTGTTTGTTTGTTTGTAGGGGGTAATCTCCTGAGCTAGTATGTTAGAGTCCTCTAGTAGTCCAATAAAGCTAACTTTTGTAAAACTGATTTTAGTGTGTTTAGTTATTTCGCTTGTTAATATGAATTTTTATAAAAAACCGATTCCATTAATATTATATTTGATCCCTATAGGCTCAAAGCAATCTTTCAAACGTTTTATGTGCAAAACTATATTAACATTTATAGTTAGAAGACATAAAGTTTTTAATTACAGTGGAATAATTACGGAAAGACCTCTACATCGTACCACACACAGTGTCTTATTAAAACGTCTTAGTTTTCAATAATTCCTTGTTCCAACCGCCATTACCTATTTACAGTAAAATTTACAACAGCAGAAGCGCGAATGCAAGCCCTCACAAATACTACCCACTTAAATATAATAGTGCAATACAACTAGAGTGGCCATAAAACATACGGAACCAAACATCCGGCGGTACGTTTTATGGTTATATCTAATATTCAGATACAAAAAATATTCATCCGGTTTACGTCCTTCGAAATGAAACGTTTTTCATAATTTACTATTGCACTTAGAATAATCGGTCAGTATGGTGCCGTTTTATAGGTTCATTGTACTTTTTAATAAAAAACTATTGCGGCTGTTATAGCCTATCAGTGCATAATTTTGAATTAAGTGAATTTCGAAAATATAATAATGTAACCAAACGTAGACTACAGTTAACGAAAACCTCGGTTTCTAGTAGCATAGAAAAAATGCATGAGATCTCATTTTAAAAACAAGTATATATTGTGTAACTTGCTGTTTGAAAGTTAAGTTCATATCAGAAATTTTTCCAATATTATGATTGACTTGGAAATTTATATTGGAAACCTCCGTTTCGTATACAAATATTCTTAGCGTTTTCTGATAAAAAACTGATTTCGTGTAAATTGGATGTGAATTTACGTTTTTTATAGGTAGGAGATAAAACGAAAATTCACATTAAAAAGGTTTTGGATTAAGGACAATAAGAAAAATGTATTTATCTATATATATAAAAGATAAATACCACTCACTCACAGATTCATCACGAAATCTCAAAAACTACTGAACGGATTGAAACGAAATTTGGTATGTAGCTTCCTCTAGGGCCATAGGTGCTCACTAAGAAAGGGTTTTAAAAAATTCGAAATTTTAGTGGGGGGTTTGTGGGGGGCAGGCCCGTTTTACACCCTGCCAGCGCCCTTGGCACAACGAAGAGTAGCGCCCTTTTTCATACCCCTGCCAGCTGATTACGCCCCCCCTCACCAGCCCTACCATAACGCCTATACCCCGTAAATTTAGATTTAGTCTGAAATGCCAGTTTTGGTTCGGGAGGGACTTTAGACTTAATGTCATTTAACTCTCTTTTACAAATTATCCTGATTTTCTTCGAGAGCGTTCCCATTATCCACCACCTATGGACCCGCCGTGTCCCGGACTGGCAACCGGTAGCCGTGAGGTATCTACTGGCCTCCGGTGGGAATGCGTGTAACCATGGCATCATGGACTACCCACCCTCCCTTCTTTACATTTGAGTATTTACATGCAGACACAACCACGGCAATTTTTTTTTGTTTTTCCATTCTTTGCGCCCCTCCAAAAATGCCAATTGCCTAGCACCCTAGGCACGTGCCTACCGTGCCTATTCGGTAAAGCAAGCCTGGTGGGGGGGTCAAAGTTACTAAATCAAGATTTGTCCAAAATTACCAAACGGATTGGAAAGAAATTTGCTATGCAGCTTCCTCTAGGGCCATAGGAGCTCACTAAGAAAGGGTTTCAAAAAATTCGAAATCTTAGGGGGGAGGGGGTCAAAGTTACTAAATCACGATTTCTCCAAAATTACCAAACGGATTGGAAAGAAATTTGGTATGAAACTTCCTCTAGGGCCCTAGGTGCTCGCTAAGAAAGGTTTTAGAAAAAATCTAAAATTTAAGGGGATTTTGGGTGGGTCACATTTACTGAATCACGATCTCTCCAAAACTACCAAACGGATTGGAATGAAATTTGGTCTGTAGCCAGACCAAAATAATTATGCAATAGCGAAGCATTCCCGGGTCAGCTAGTTTTATATAAGTCTTCTACTTCAATTTCTACATACTTCTTTTTATTTCAAATTTAAAGAATTATCTACTGTTTTGATGCAAAGAGTTTCTGTCAAGTCTCATACATACTTCAACTTGAACTCATTTACGTTATTTTTACCACTTATTAGATTTTGTTAAACATAAGTCATACAGCTTCTTACCTTAAAACATTATGTTTCTATTTATTGCTGTTGTGTTATAATCTGCTGACTATAGACATTTTGTAGTTATTGCCATAGCAACCAGTAACAGATAAATCTGCTTTATTACGTTTTTCAGGACTCAATTTTAGGTTACATTTTAAAATAAAAATGTTAATTTTTAGAAGAAATAATGTAATAAAATGGCATGAATGATTAAGACTGAAAACAAATGTTTAACTAGATCTGGTCTATCATAAGTTTAGCAAATAATTAACGTGATTCAATGAAGTAAACTTTAAGAAATAAAGTTAAAATTGCAACAGTAAAATTATACAATAGGATGGTTCTTCGCCTTCTTGCTTAAATGTTTGTTCTAACTTTTTCCTAAGAAGATTTATACGTTTTCAGATATTTTTCAAGGCAAACAGACGTCTTTCGATAATGCCTATAATTTTGATTTGCAAGCATAAAAGTATGATTAGCAAAACGAATGATTTACACGTATAAAATGAAAATATAAACAAATGTCCGATCATAAAAAGTATATATAACCTTAAAGAGGAAGTACAAGCTTTGTAGCGATTAAAAATCGATACAAAATATATTTTTCTGAAAGAGATGCTGCCTTTAATCGATTTACTTTAAATTTGGTCCAATTAAGTAACACTGATGACGATACACGTTTATGGATATGAATATAAACAAATGAAGATGGCGGCGGTAATGTGGTGGATGGGTGTTGAATAAAGGTGTTGAGTAGGCAATTTCACCACAGCTAAATATTTGCTAAGAAATAAAATGAAAAGAGGCTAGAAGACAACGTGGGCTACCTACACGTTTATATTTTTACGACCACTGTAACAAAAGGGTGTTTTTTAGTTGTAAAACTAAATAATAATGTAACATTAATGTTTATAAGATAAAAAAAAGTATGATGGAATTATTGGATTATGTTACTTAATAACACCCCAGACGTCCAATACGAATCTATTGATTTATAGTTTGTAATAATTGTTTGTTCTGTTTAGGCCCTATCATCCGGACATGTTTCTGGATATGTTCGTCGGAGTCACATTTGCAAGAAAAAAGAGACAATTTAATCAAAAGTACAATAAATGTATTAACAAAATAAGAGAAACATTGCAACTGTAAACTTAAATTAGCCTGCTCTATAAATTAATTCAAATCTGTTTGTCCTTAAATCGATTAAAAATGGAGCTAGCGCTTCTCAAAGATACCATACATAAATTGAAAGAGTCTGCAGCAAAATCTAGGTCGCCACTAGCGAGTGCAAATGCAAATTTGTTCCCAATATTTCGTCCGAATAAATTAATTTACTGTGAGGCAATTAAATTCCAAAGGTGTACTGGTACCGTACCTTGAACAAAGTCACGCTTTTACCGATTCCCAAAGAAAAGGATCGACTAGGACATAAACAATACAAAGGTGAGTTCCGTAGCTGTTGGATATATAAACAAATTTTGGCAGTATATAAGTCGGTTATAGTTAAATACGATTTATCCTATTGACCGAAGGAACTTCGTAAAACTCCTTAAGGAAAAAACAGCACACAATATATTTAGTGAAATTTCTGCCGACCATTGTTTCGCCAGTGACAAGGCAGCTCAACACAAACTAAGGAGCGTACAGAAAACAGACATATAAATATCACAACAGAGAAATGATACTTGGCTCTCTAACAATCAAAAGCAAAAGGAAAGGACATGTAAGGGAGACCTAAGGCCATATGGAAATGGTTTCAGAAGAGGCGAGTTTGACATAACCCGATCATTTAGCACAAGGTTGGCGTCTTTACGAAAAAAATCTCTTTACCTCTAACATTTCTAATGAATTTAATTTCCTACCCTTTTTATTGGAATAGAGAATCTTAAAATTAACATTGCAAAAATCTGAAAATAAATAAGTTCTTAAATTATTAGAAAAACTAGAGTCGTTACGACAAAACCGCCAACTTTATACAAATGATACATGTCAGTTTATAAACAGCACTTTTTTGCATGTTATCTATTTTATACTTACAAACGTTTTCCCTAAACTGTTCTTACAGTAAAAGGCTGGTTTCCAGTGATTTTTCTTTTCAAATACATTATCAACCGTATAGCTAACCTTATCAATGTAGTTGATTTAACATAATTTTGGAACGGTTTTATTAGAAACACCTGTTGGGAATATAAGTAATTTAGCATTGTTTTTTTAATTTAGTTAAAAAAAATTCAATAAGAATATCAACATATCCATCATTTACAGCAATTTACTACTGTAATTTAGATATAAATACTCTAAATCTACGCTACGCAATACACGGCACCTGGAAATTATGCAATGGTCACCGATACGCAATACACGTATCTCATCTATTCTTATTACTTTATAATTATGAGAAGAAGTAGTAGAAAAACTTTTTTATATAATAGAGATTTATTTTTATTTTTACTGACTCAACAGGGTCTTTTTTCCCCGCTAATTTTTCCAAGCCCGTTCCCTTTTCAGTGGTTTCGCTAGATCGTAGCAATTCTTATTACTTTATAATTATGAGAAGAAGAAGTAGAATTTTTTGTTTATATAATAGAGAGATGAATTCGTTTAAAAAGTGATTATTAGAGATAGGAATGTTAATAATGCGGTGCGAAGTCCTATAGAAGTTGGCCAACTGTAGTGATGTAGATGTATAATATTGTCAAAACACGAAAGTTTCCTAAACAAACTGAAACTATGATTTACGTTTTCACATTTAACAATAATTGAACCTGGCAGTCAGATCCTTCAAATTAAGATAACACATCATGTACATATCTATATTAATAGATTTGTTAGGTTAAAGTGGGTTGTTACTGCCATAGGTTGTTGATTAAAATCCCATTGCCAAACCATCGACTTCAGAAAAAACCTTGTTTCGAAATTAAAATAATTTTAATTTAAGAAGTCCACGAAAAAGGCACCTTCTATTTTAACGACAGTTCAAAATAGGTTTAAGCATATATATTTGAATTGGACACGTACGACAGAAGAATATCTATTATTCAACTTTACTTTAAGATTCTGAACTCATTTCCATAGCAGAACTTTATAATAATTTCCATCCACAGTTCCAAATAAGTGTACTGTATAATTCAAGACGCTAGTCGGAGAAGAATATTAATTACGTTTTATTAAAGACATTAAGTACCGCCCCAGATAAACTAACTTATCTATATTCCATTCGGAGTAATTACATTTTCTCTGTATTAGCCTCTCGAGAACACTATTTTTGTTATAATTTTGATAAATGTCGGACGAGCCAAGTTTTGTTACCTTCGCTCTTGGCTCATCTCTGTGCAGTCTTTTAGAAAATAACTTGCCAAACAAAAGTTGAGCCATGTTAACACAAAACATTACCTTCCAGATCGAACCCTCCTTGCATCACTAGACACTTTATCCTTCCCCAGGGAGCAGTCGATTGTACTTTAGGACTTTGACCTCGATGTCAAACTCATTTTTGTTGGAGTAGTATTATTGGACGTAATAAAACGCGGTATTGGCTGGAAATTAATACCTTGAGAATTGTGCATTTATCTGCATTTTCACAGTTCTTACTGTGATCAACTTTTTTTCTCAACACATTTCCTTCTTTTGCCAGAAAGGCTAATGATGACGGAAGACTGACTTTGTGCATGGAAACGAACGCGTAAAATTATACAGAATGATTAAACACATACAAGATTGAAACTCGAAGAAACCTTTTGGGACACCAATAGATAGGTTCATATGCCAGTAGAAATTGTTCCCTGTAAAAGTAGGCGAGAGAGCTTGGTCAGACGAGGGCCAACACGTTGAACTATAAAGGACTGTAAATTATTAAAAGACCAATCAATTTGAACAAGTTGAACGTGATCATCGATAACAAAATGCGTACAGATCAATGTTTTAAGAAAATAAGGCAGTTTCCAACCAACACAAAAACCACTTCATTCAATGCCACATGACCAACTGAAAACTAATTTTATAGGAGAAAGTAGAAGAAGCTTTCTGAGCAGACAAGAACTTTAAGAATAATTTTGTTATAGCTATTACTTGAAAATTCCCTGAATCTGCAAAAACAGTCAATTTTCTTACAAAACGAACGAATATT